>CM046855.1:25679355-25906855 GCA_025617745.1 Heliocidaris erythrogramma
TGATGCAGCCATGATTTTTGCTATGAGACTTTGTTATTGTCCAAACTACATCATGGTGACTCAGAGAAATGTAAAAAAAATGGAGACATCACAAATGAAAAGTTTTGTTTGTTTTTATACATGTAGTAATCTACATGTTTATCATTTTGGTATAATAACCAGAGGGTGATGAAATCTTGTTGCCTTTTAACATATTCTTTCTGTGTTTGTTTGTATTGTTTTGTGCATAGTGGGTGCTGCAGTCAGTGTCAGTGGAAGGAGAGCTTCGCCTACCATCAAGAACTGTGTCATCAGCGATTGTGAGAATGTAGGACTCTTCATCAATGATCATGCAGAGGTAAGAGTGTGTATTTGTGCGCCATAAGAAAACACCTCAAACATTTTGTTTGGGATAGGATATGAATAAAAGATATATTATGTGGGATTGAAAGATTGCCAGGTAGGATTAAAAAGGTCCAATCATGCAAATTTCAGGGTCAGCGATTGGTGTGTCATGTCCTGAATCCTAGCTCATTGGACCTTCTTTTAGATCAAAATATGTATGTTTTGAGGTTTGGAAAATTTGAAAATACTCAATCTCATAAATAGTATACAAAGTGCCAAAGATATATAAACCACAGTTATGTCTTTCAGTTGTGAGATTGAATACGTACAAAATACATACATCATAACACTATGGCTTTGCCAAAATATATTTTAAAGAAAACAAATCCAGGTACTTGAAATGAATCCTTGTTGGGAAAACTATTTATTTTTAGTGAAATAGGCATTGTGGGTTATTAATTGATTAATTTATTTCATAGATTATGTATAAAGTTACTGCTACAACAATTTTCTTTTGTTGATAAAGATTAGGAATCCAAGTGTATATACATGTACTTATTTTCTCGTGTGTATGTTTCTTGAAGCCATAAACTTTCAGTAAATGGTGATGGTTTTTGATTGCTGCTCTCATTAATACTACACCAGAAAAATGTGAACAAATTCTTCCATTGTGATGATTAATGTCTCCTTTCCATGTCAGGGCCTGTACCTGGACAATGAGATCAGTGGGAATGCACTGGCTGGAATCTGGGTCAAGAACTACGCAAACCCCATCATCAGACGTAGTCACATTCACCATGGCAGAGATGTGGGTGTCTTCACGTTTGACAATGGCATGGTAAGGCAAACAAACTTTTCACTGTGTTAGTGAAGTCTCCTTCTGGAAGATTGAGATGATGGTCAAGAGTTTGGATTTCTCAGAATTGATTTAGATATGTAGAGTGCCAGAGGGTATCAACTTGAAATCAACTTGAAATCCACTTGAAATCCACTTGAAATCTACTTGAAATCTACTTGAAATCTACTTGAAATCTACTTGAAATCTACTTGAAATCTACTTGAAATCTGGCTCTCAACTGTGAACATCATGTCATCCCACATAAATGGTATGGTTAATATGTGATCAGGTCTAGTCACATCACAGGCAGCATTGGTTAATTATGTGAAGATGCAAGCTGAGCAAATCCTGTATGACTGATCTTGATAGAAGTTGGCAACCACATGAAAGAAGAAGAAGCTAAGCATTTGGACTAGCTCCTTGTTTTTTTGTGTTGTGTAAATTTGTAGCAAAGGGAATCTCATGTAACCCCTTTATCAAAAGGCCTTCATGATTTGGTCTTTTAAAAAACAAAAAAACAAAATACAAGAAACTTTATTTATAATAATTACACATATTTATGTTGGAAAATGGTGGCTTTAAATAATCTGAAGCATCTTCTATCTCCATCTGCTGTACAGGGTTACTTTGACCGATGTGACATCCATCACAACCGGATTGCGGGATTTGAGGTGAAGGCCGGAGCCAATCCCACCGTTGTCCACTGTGAGATCCATCATGGGCAGACAGGTGGCATCTATGTCCATGAAAACGGGAGAGGCGAGTTCATTGAGAACAAAATTCATTCCAATACCTTTGCTGGAGTCTGGGTGACATCAAACAGTGATCCAACGATACGGTAAGGTCATGTTACTAGTTGCATAGCTGCCAACATGTCCACTTTGAAAGGAATGATTCCCATTTTTATGCCCTCAAACTGATGATATGTACCATAGATTCCTCTCTTTTCTGAAACTATCTGTGTAAAAGCATTAAAATAAAAAACCCTCTGTTATTCCTATTTTTGCCCTTTTTATATTCCTAACTTTTGGTGTGGAGGTAATGTCACTTTTAGTGAAACTTAGAAATTTTAGTGAAGCTTTTCATCATCTCATTTCTTTAATCGTTCAAAGACTATTTGATTGACAACCTGAATGTAAAGACTGCCAGTTTCTAAAAACCATGCTGTTGTTATTCTTACTTGTTCTTCTCTTGATGCATTTCTCATTATTTAAAAAATATGTATTCAAGGGAGATAGATTTGTCTAAATTGTCCACTTTTTACATTTCCATGTTCTTCTTTAAAACAGTTTGGATTGTCAACGAGACATATTGTTTGTATCTTCAAATTTGATCTGAAATTAATTTTGCAAGAGCTTTGTAAATGTTATATATTACTGACATTAGCTGTTGTTTTTATTTCCACTAAGCTAAAAGTAGCTTTAAAAAAAATGAGATATGGTTGTTTGATATAAGTAAAATTTGCTGTTAGCAGTTCATTTTAAGTTGATGTCTGTACATACTATTGCCGACAATAATCTGATTGACCATTTCATCGTTACATTTCTATCATGTAGGGGCAATGAAATATTCAACGGCCACCAAGGAGGAGTGTACATATTTGGAGAGGGGCGTGGCCTGATCGAGCACAATGACATTCACAGTAACGCACTAGCAGGAATCCAGATTCGCACCAACAGCAATCCCATCATTAGGAACAATCGTATTCATGACGGCCAACACGGCGGAATCTATGTGGTATGTAACTCATTTAATTTCCCCACTTTAGTCAGATTTCTGATTTTACTATTTGATAGATTCTTTTAAAGTTTTTTTTTTTTTAAACTGACATAGAAAACAAGGCCACAACGATTTGGAATCAAAATGCTCCTGGTTAGTGGGAGTGTTTTTCTCTTCAGAGAATTACAGTTCATATGAAGGCTTGGGAAATATTGTAAGAAAATATAAGATATTCTCTGTTTACCCTGCTTATGTTAC
This sequence comes from Heliocidaris erythrogramma, assembly GCA_025617745.1. Taxonomy (NCBI): domain Eukaryota; kingdom Metazoa; phylum Echinodermata; class Echinoidea; order Camarodonta; family Echinometridae; genus Heliocidaris; species Heliocidaris erythrogramma. The sequence goes on from CM046855.1 coordinate 25,682,495, forward strand.
AAGAGATACTGAAGAAGACAATGTCTGGATTCATAAATGATCCTAATCGTTTTTGGTGTAAGCTAGGACTTTGACATTCTTGAGAGAATCATAGTTCTTTTTTTAAACTTCCCTATGTTTGGTGAGCGTAAATTAAAGAAAAACACATAAATATTGCATTGCATTTTGATTGTACAGTGGATAAAGCATGTGAATGATCACCCATGCAGTATGAATCAAAAACAGCAATTACTTATTTTCAGTGGTTAGTGGAAACAATAGTTAACTCTTACTCTGCCAAGGGGTTTAGCCTCTTCAAAATTTTACCAAAACATGAGCAATGCTTACATTTCAAATGTCTGCACTTCATTAACCATCTATCATTTCACAAAGTATTGTGTACAAAACTTGTAGGACATTTATTACTATTTCTTATGATACCAAACATTATTACTTTACCCAACCTTTTACATAAAAATTGAGAAGAATTATTTACTATTGTTTAATGTTGAAATAAGGTAATATATGTTTATAAAAATCTGCAATTTTCTCTGAAAATTTCTATGGTAGCATATAATTCTAATCATATATTTAGAATTCTTGATTTATGCTCAAAATTTTGATATACATTGACCACCATATACCTTTCCTGTGGTCGGCAGTTGGTGAATGAAAATGACAAGTCTATCTGTCACTTATACATGACATCGGCACTGAAAGACTTAATCCGAAGAAATGAACATTTGTACAATAGTCAGCACACACATGGGTAATGGACCGATTGTGTTCTGTCTTTCAGCATGAGAAGGGTAAAGGGCTGATCATAGAGAATGAGGTTTACAGCAACACATTGGCAGGTGTCTGGGTGACAACAGGGAGCTGTCCTGAGCTCAGGAGAAACAGGATTCACAGTGGCAAACAGGTCAGTATCTCTTCTCGCATGTAGGAAGATGTTGGTATACCTCACCCATATCTTCTTTCTCTAGAAAAATGTAGATGTACTTTTGCTTATGTCATGAATTATTGTTCTCTCAAAAATAAAAACGATAAAGAAGACATAAGTTTTAAAACGGAACATGTTTCGGAGTCCTACTCCATCATCAGCCTGATGTTTTTTACAACAGAGACGGTGCTATATATACTTTCAGATTACATAATACTAAATAACATGAACAGTTAACAATATAAGGTGTGTCAAAATGTACTTAATGGGGTGAGGGACCTGTCTGGTCAAGGACCTGGGTGAACAATACATACAGTTAAATAGAAAGCAATATTTGGTAATTGTACACCTGTTGGTTGAGTTTGGGTTTGGTCCAATTGATGTATAGGCCTTCTTTTATTTTGAGTTGAAAATCTGTGTGGGCAGTGTCCAGTATTTTGAAGCTTTAAAGTTGAAGTTTAAAAAGTTATGTCTTCTTTATCGTTTTTATTTTTAAGTTACTATCGTGTCGTTCTTTTGGAAATATCGTTGTTCTCTCAGCTCGACATGATCTTCAGTTCATCAATCCATGTCTTTGCTGCGTGTCTCTCCATATCCGTCTCTTCCTGATAATCTTTGGAAATATTTCAGTGTGTAACCTCTGTGTGATGATGAATACTTTAGGAAGCAATCAATCATTTGCTCAACATGGCTAATTTTAATCCCCACCCTTTCTCTCTCTCGCTCTCGCTCTCTTTCTCTCTCTTTCCCTCGCTCTTTCTCTCTCTCTCCTCGCTCTCTCTCTTTCTTTCTCTCTCTCTCTCTCTCTCTCTCTCTCTCTCGCTCTCGCTCGCTCGCTCTCTCTCTCTCTCTCTCTCTCACTCTCTCCCTCTCTCTCTCTCTCACTCTCACTCTCTCTGACTCTGTATATATGAAAACCTCCGTAGTCTTAGTCCATGTACATTCACTTTTTCACGACATTCTTGAAGATGACTCTATTTTGCAGTGTTTATATAATAATCACCGAGTACTCACGGTAACAACAAATAATCATGTAACCTCACTAATATCTCTCTCTCACTCTCCCAATCTATTTAATCCTCCCCAGGTCGGTGTGTACTTCTACGACAACGGTCATGGCACGCTAGAGGACAACGATATCTTCAACCACATGTACTCTGGTGTACAGATCAGGACAGGAAGCAATCCCATCATCAAGAGGAATAAGATCTGGGGAGGTCAGAATGGTGGTATCCTGGTCTACAATGGAGGTAAATAACAACCTTCTTTATTTTATGCATGGTGAGGCCCCATGATGTGATATGATGCCTAAACTTGGCATTATATGAAGTATTAGGTATTATGTAAACTGTTCGGTACTTTCACACAACTAAGTTCCTCTGTAAAAAGCAATTATATGCAGGTAATTTTATTCTCTTAAAAAGGTAATTACTAAATTTCTGTTAGTGTAGTATATTAAAGCCTGAAATGTTCTTCCTTGTCAATATTGGTATGCATATTAGGTGAACAAATTCAAACTACTGATATTATTGAGGGACGGGAAAAATTGTACGAGAGACATGAACCACCAATATTCTTTCCTTTCTATCTTTGCACCATCTGGTTTATCTACTTTATTTTTATTGTCAATTTTAATTCTTGATGTCAACATTAATCTGCTATAGGGCCATGAGGTTACATTCTATTCCGTCCATTTCATAACATGATCTCTTTAATAATGGTGCATTACTTTTCTTTGGTCAGGTTTGGGTGTACTGGAACGTAACGAGATCTTTGACAATGCTATGGCTGGTGTATGGATCAAGACAGACAGTAATCCTCACCTTCGTTACAACAAGATACATGATGGACGGGATGGTGGCATCTGTATATTCAATGGTGGTAGAGGTAAGGATGATTCAGTTGATAAATATGTTAGGATTTCAGCTTTAGAAAGACCCATGCTGAGGCAGAGTTGTGGTGTACTGTAAACACTGTTATTTTCGTGTGATTAAATTTCCGCGCTGAGCAAACCCAAAACATATTCGCCGGTTCTTGATTTCGCGCTGCACTCGCAAAAATGCAGCTCCATTTATTGTTTCACACACAACACGCGGTCCATTCAAATGCATACTACCGACACAACTGCACACACGCACTCTAAAATGAATTGGATTCAAACACGTATTGATCAGATGAAGCGCGCAATGCAGCGTCCATTCAAAACAAGCATAAGAAATCGTGCTAATATTTTTTTTTTTAATTACTTTCAATTTCTGCATTTCATATGAACCCCAAAACCTAACCACTTCTCCCTGTTTGGATCTGTCCATGAAGGAATCCTTGAGGAACGAGATCTTCCGCAATACCCAAGCAGGTGTCCTCATCAGCTCCCAGAGCCACCCCAGGCTCAAACGGAACAAGATCTATGATGGTCTAGCAGCAGGCATCGAGATCACCAACAACGCCAATGCCTACCTGGAGGGAAACCATGTCTTCAATAACAAGTTTGCTGGGATCTGCCTTGCCACAGGGGTCAACCCAGAGATGAAAGGTAAAGTGTCAAAGTTCCAGTTATTTCTTTTTTTGTACTTTATAAATGCTGGTTAGCAGTTCTCGTGTATCCAAGTGTGATGAAATACGAAAAGACATGGGATATTGTCCATTATCATGTATTTCACATTTTTTTTTTCTGTGAAAATAAGAATCAATTCAGTGCTTTGAAGTAAAATGCTTGAATGATTTCATGTGTGTACATGTGTCTGTAACGAGATGTATTTTGTCGTTATCTCATTGATGTTATCTTGAAAGTTATAAAGTATGTTTGTCTTGATTTGCCAACAGAAACATGAAAACTTCAATATGTTTCCATATTTATACAAAATTTCTTGAGATATCACAGTATTTTGTTTTACACTATTAAACCAAAGCTCATTTATGGAAGTAGGATTTGATGTGAATGGCTGGTCAAAAGCAAATTAGGATCGTAATTCCATTTTTTAATGATCTCGCTTCCTCTACAGATAATAAGGTGTATGGCAATAAGAATGCCATTGAGAAGGCAGTCAAGTGCGGCAGGTGCTTGTATAAAATCTCCAGCTATACAAGCTATCCCATGCATGACTTCTACAGGTAATGTTTCATTTTGTACAATCTTATCCTTACTGTCTATTACAAAAAGTTTCTTTTTAATGCTCAGGCTCAGTTTTCATTATCATATTATCTCAGCTATAATGGACTCATTTATAATCAATTCCAAATATGTTGGAAACTTTAAACCAAATTGCATGGAGTCGGGAAGAAATCGGCAATTGTGCGTAGTTATCAAAAGTGTGCTATGATAAGCTGTATAGTAAATCTTTAGTCATATTCATATGCATCATTGAAAATTTGTATGAAGAGGTAGTTAATTTCTAAAGAATATGTTTGAGTTTCTGTTCAAGGAAAGGAATGTGATCTGAAAACACTTTGTTGCATAATGAAAAATATGTAAATATTGGTTTATTTTGTGAGCAGTCATGATTTTGTGAGCCACATTATTTCTTTGTAACTTAGATTCAAATGTAGGGACTGAGGAGAAAGCTTGCTTCTGACAGCTTTTAATGCCTGTGGAAAAGCTTGTGTTTGTCGTTTCAGGTGTAATAAATGCAAGTCATTACTTTTTGTCATATGTCTAACATGTCTTTGTCCCCAAGGCTCGAATGTAATGGATTGTGAGGTTTGTTCTTGCTAGCGGAAGCTTTTAATGACTCGAGGTTTCTACATGTTTGTTGTTTCAGGTGTAAGACGTGCAACACGACAGACAGGAATGCCATCTGTGTGAACTGTATTAGGCGATGTCATGCTGGTCATGATGTGGAGTTTGTCACGCATGATAGGTGAGAACAACCATTTCATCACATAGCAATTAGATGCATTCTCCCTGTGCAAGGGAGTGATTGAGCAATGATTGAATTGGATGTACTCGCTCAACACAGCAAAGGAAACTTGTGCGTTGACTTCTAGCTTGCTGAATGTGCCTCCCGAATATTTCAAAGTAGACAAGAAAATTATTTGGGTTACTTTTTGAGAATGTAGAAACTAATCTCAATGGGATTATAAGTAGGTGAAGCAAAATGTGATGGACATTTTAACTGCTTGGTATCAGACTCATCCAGGGAGTTATGATCGGTCTATAAATTGCTGGTGCAGCACATTTCTTAGCATTGTGCATTGGTTTTACAATGAAGCTTATCTGCCATGATAGATTTCTCAAATGTACAAGCAAGTTAATGTCTTGCAGAGTAGAATTTTCCTCGCCCAAGGTTTCTTTTTCATCTATAGATTAGGTTTGTTGCTCTCCAAGAGTGTTGTTATAGTTTGATCATGCAGTTATGAATTTATCAATATAAATTAAGAGTTCTGTCCATATTACCACATTGCAAGCACTTGCCAAAGATGTATTTTATTTTGTTGAATTCTGATAATTTCCCTTATAGGGAAATTCTGGAAAATTAGATGTAGCATGTATGTGTAGTGAACTTCTAGGTCTTTAATAACAAGGATTCTTTTCATGCGATGCCTTGCAGGTTTTTCTGTGATTGTGGAGCTGGAACGTTGTCACTGCAGTGCCAACTGGCAGGAGAACCGACTAAAGATACAGACACACTATACGACTCGGCCGCGCCCATCGAATCACACACACTCATGGTCAACTGACAAGACTATGCACATCGAACAACTGAACAAATGACTTATCAAGACCAAAATTCAAAGGAGAAATGTTAAAGCGAAGGAGGAGAGATGTGTTTGGAAACCTGAACTCTTCCAGGATAAAACATTTGTTACCCATCAAGTGATTCTTGTTTGTTCCATGCCAAAGTTTTGTTGTACATTGACCAAGGGGAAATCTTTTTGTTGGGGACTGCCGGATTGGAGGACAGGCTATGTAAGAGGTGGAGCGCATTGGAGAATGTGTTAAGATGTAAGCATCTTTGCCTGTACTGGTGCCATTGGATTATTTCAGTGTGGTCTTTGAAGATTATCGAGGAGGTCTTTGTCGTTTCAGAATGAAGCCAAGAGAGGAGATAGAGGTGTGCCCCATTTAAGAGTACAGTTCCAAATTTATTCGTCAGGAACCCCTGAAACTGGATGAAAATACCATAAGGATGTACAATGTATCTATCTTCTTAGCGTACAGCCACCAAAATCATTTGGAATCGATCATTATTGGATTAGCAAGCTGAGCGCGTTTTAATTATCTATTTATTTCATCCCCTTTTCACATAAGCCGTTCAAGGAGCACATGGACAATACGTAATGATACTTTGAGCATTTCAAGAAAGGGGACAAGCCTTTCACAATTAAGTGCCAGCTGACGTATTGGATTCATTCGCTACAAGCAACAATCATGATATGACCTTTGAACTCTGACCTGTGAATGGATGCCGATCACACCTCCACTTCTGCGACAAGTACAAGATTATTGAGGGTATTCTTCACGGTCCCAGGCAAGGAACCAAACTCAGCTGTACCAAGCAAAATGTTCCAGTTATAGCAGTGGATTCATACAACTCTCTTATTGTTAATTTGGTGTTTAAGTGTGAACAAAGAAGGGGGAAAACATGGATTCAAAATACAAGGAGGTGCCTGAGATGTTTTGTCTAAATTGTCAAGTGTCATTGAGTAGTGAATAGACTGTGTGCACCCATGTTTTGTGTTGAGTATAGTCCGTGCTTGTTGTTCCAACAGAGGAGAGTTCCAATCTTTTTGTGAGAATGTCATATTTTGATATGAAGTACAAAGAAATATATTCCTTACACCAACTCATTCAGTGAAAGGAGTACGTAGCGGAAGAAAATATCCTGCAGATTATGTTATTTCTTCATTATTTCAATGTAGAAATATTTGTTTGAATCTTGACATATATTTGCATGATACATTCATTTGCCATTTAGATGTTTAGAAAGAAGATAATAGAACATTAACATTTTTGTCATGGGATGGATTACTAACATTGTTTTAAAAGCAACGCTTTCAGATGTTTGCTTTTTGTTGCTTTTCTTGCAAGTAATTAATAATGTACATTTGTTTTCCACCAGAGAAGTATCGTAATCATAGTCCAGAGTAAAGCGATTATCATTTCTCCAGTTTTTGTTGAGAGGGTGGAAGATAATGACAAAGGAAGAAGGAATATGTCAAAAGTAGAGATACTATATTTCTATAAATATATATTTATCCATATTTATGCTGCAGAGTTTTAAAACTGCCAAAATCAGAATCATGGATCCACACAGAGAGATTATTAGTCGATAAACACGCCTGCCTGAATTTTTTGATGGGAATTGAAGTAATGTAAAAGCTATGATTTGGCCTTGTTACCTTCTTTTGGCTATGTCTGAACATTTCACTGGCTATGCTAATTCCGAAGGATATGCTTACAATGAAATTCTTGAAATTCTTGTTAATGTGTAGTATCAGGAAAGACTAAATATATGTGCAAGGATTTTTTCCCTATCAGTCACACCGCCAAATCGACTCCAAACGGACCCTGTTATTTTTTGTTAAGTCTACTGTTGGCCTGGCGTTGGTCTCCTGTGTGTGACATAAGCATTTAGATGCTTTTCACCTGCCTAATTAATAACGGTAGGTACAAAAATTAGTCATTTGATGGAAAGAAATAATTCCATTGAGCTTGACTTGTACTTACAACCAAGCCTGCCATTTCAAGTAATGGAATATTACTTAAATATTCAGATGATCTTGATAAACTTAGGGTCTTCCAGAGAGCTTCTACTAGAATTAGAGTTTGCTATGATTTCTTTAAGTATTTGCTAATTGACAATCTTTCAATAAAGCTAAAGGCCACTTCGATATGCAGCATTGTGTACTAACCTTCCATACTTCTGGCCAGTCTTTGATGCATTATTTAATACCAAGATTGACCCCAAATAGTCAGGATAAATGGTGTTCAAGACACTGCCTGGGGAGCGTTTCATCAAGCTTTTTGTCAGTGATTTATACCGACAACTGTTATAAGCTACTGAAATCCTTGCATCTGATTGGCTGAGAGCAAATTAGTCGGTGAAAATCACTGACAAAACGCTTGATGAAACGCTCCCCTGGACCATTCTATGTGCATGTTCTCATAGACTGATATTCTGGCTTAACTTCTACCACTGATTAGGAGAGTACCGAGTGTCTAGTTTCAACTTATTCATTTAGTACAAATTACTGCAATTCTCTGTGTGAATGAACAAAGTGAAATGACGTCCTGACATGAAATTGAGAAACTGATTTTATGGTGATATGATTTTCATTTATTCATGTAGTGAACAGAATTCAAGTAATTTTGACAAGATGAAGATGTTGACACTTAACAATAAATCAGTGGCCTTCTATACCCACTTTCAGGGTGTTAGTACGCTTTATGAGTACCTTAAGTACAAGGTGCCTACAATTCTAAAGTTACAAGTTCATTACTGGGTAATAAGTTTGAATTCTAAATGCTATCCTTTAATAAATATTTTAAGCTGATTTGGAAACCCATGTGTGTGTTAAGCATTTTTTTTTTTAGAGAGGGCATGCCCTTAAATCAACTCAAAAATCAATGATGATTTACAGTTCAATTTATGCTAGTGTGTCTCGATTTAATTATTCAGACCTTAAAATGCTGGGCTTTACCAAGGTTTTTGTATAGCGCATTGGTGATCCAAGGATGTATATTTCACACTAGTGGATTGAATGGAAATTAACAATAATTTGTGAATTGTTCTTGAGGTGGTTAAAAATTCAGACGACTCATTTTCTAGCAGAGGAGTAGTCCATGTTCCAAGTATTCCTCATGTTGGGCTTTTATGGAGACCAGTCATTTATGGCTTTTCTGGCCATTGGTATACATGTATTGTATGTAGTAAACCCTAGCTCAGGTTATTGTATGTTACTGAAAGAAAAATCATTAGATTTTCCTTCTCTTAAGATTGTCTAAGAATCATTTGCCCCTTGTTTTATCATACAACTTCTTTGGAGGCCCATCTTTATTAAGAAATTCCGATCAATTTTTGCAAATAGTATTTTCAAAAATATGAAGTATTTGAGCTTTTCAGAGGCTGTAAATTTTTTCTTGCATGATATTTAAACAGGAATAAATATCTAATAATTTCACGGCATTATGAAAATTCTTATTAAAATCTCTGAGCATTGCATGACACGAATTCAGTAAACTTAGAGAACGAGGAATAAAAAATGAAAATCGAAACATGTCTTTGATTTGGAAAACTTCGAAGTGAAGTTACATTTCCCTTTTAATCGTAAACTAAAATTGATTTAAAGATGGAATACTAAAGGAAATGATAACAATTAATGCAAAATCCTAGTGATTTGTAAATGCTTCCAAGCTGTGCCACTTTTCCAGCTTGTATCAATTCCCACATTTGATTCTACTTCAATAAAAATTCATACAGTGTCATGGCATTTATGATCACGATCATAATCTTGCTGCTTATTTTTTTTTTCTTGCTGTTACCATTGTTATTTATTGTTTGAATATTGAAACTATCTGTTATGGTGCTAAATCTGGAAGGTGGCAGCACATTTTTTAGAGGCATTCCATGGGGAAGTGAGAGAGAGAGAGATTACAGTGAGAACGAGTGAAAAGATATTACTTGTACAGTTTACTTTTAATTTTTTTATGTTAAGCATCGAGGATGGTATTCTTAAAGTCTGCTTTTCCTGTTTTCTTTTGATTGTTCAAGCTTTTAAAAACCTGTCGTTCTGTTTTTTTTTTTTTTTAATGTGATGTAAAGACAGTGTAAAGAAAAGAAAGCCTTGTTTAACAGTCTTGAAATGAAATGAAAACTTTTGTTAACATTTATGAAATGTAATTTTTTTTTTAAATAGTTGAATATTGTTGGTAGATTGGTTGGTTGGTTGGTATTAGTGTTGGTGTTGGAAATTGTTCTGTCAATTGAGATATTTTTTCTTTTTTATGTAATAATATTTTGTATATGGTTTATAACCAGATCAAATGGCCAGATGGTGAATTCCTTGTTTTACATTTTAGACCGTACACGCCTTTATGGCATCGTGAAGCACTGCCTACATTATCAAGAGTTTACCCTTGTACAGCAATTAGCTAGAACACTGTCTCTGCTATGTAGTGACATACACCAGAAAACTTGTTTACAAATCAGTTTGAAATTTTAGTGGACTTGCAAGGTTATCGTAATGCTAAAAAAAAAATCACTCTTTTAAAGTCCTTTGGTTTGAAGCAACTACTTTCTCATTCCTCCTAAATACCTTAAAGCTTCGTTCAGAAATGAATTGGAAAACAGCCTTAAAATATCAGTTGTGTTAATTGATACAGATAAGATATGTGAAGCACATATGTTATATTTTGCCACAGTGGTTTATATTTTGCCACAGTGGTTTATTTTTAAAGATAAAGTTGAGTTCTGGTCTTGAGATTATATTGTGAAAGAAACTATCTCAAAGCAATCGGGAAAGGTCGATTATATAGCACATAAGAACTGGTGTATGCTGTAAGGTTTTGGAATCACCAAAACTGTAAGAAATTGACTCAATCCTGCTGAGAGTCACATGCACTGCACACAGAAATGTGTATATGGGACTACACACAAATGTTCGGCCCAAACATTTCAGCTGTTCCTTGTCATATTGTGAATGTAAGAGCATTTGAAGAGCAATCCTTTTCACAGAACTCAATCTTCCCTTTAAGGCAGTTGACCACCTCATAAATGTGAACAAGGCATATTAAAATTGATAATAGTGTCACTAACATGATCTGAACATTTTATACTCGTAGGTTATTGTAATACCTTTATTGCCTGTACAAATTATGATGGGATTACATGTAGAAGAGGTTATTGGAATGGTAATACATTTCAGTAGGCAATTCATGTACATTGTGCCCCAGACCGGTGACGTTTGTGATAGAAATACATGCAATTGCATTCAATATTAATGTATGTAAAGAAGAATAGGGGATGGAATCTGCCATTTGGACATAATGGAAGAAAATTCCTTGTTTTCTATCTCATTTATTTTGTGATGAATGTAACTGAATGAATTAAAAAAACAAACATTCTAAGAACAGGAGGAAAGTTTTTTTGGGTTTTTTTTTTTTTGGTCATAATTCTTGAATACAAGAACAGGTATATGAACAGGTCACATTAAGTGTAATATGACCAAAGTTAATGAAATTAAATGCCTGTGTTTTGTCTAAATAAAATAGCTCATTTTATTCGATACTTTAATGTTGGTATGTGATAAATTACACAAGAATTATAATTGGAAAACTTGTGCAGCTGTGAAAAGGATTATAATTTGCTTTTAAGTAAGTAATAACAACAATTTGGTAACACTTATCTTTTTTTCCACTCAAAAAAAAATATCTTGTAATTTTTAATTTGACCATTACTGATTTCTGAATAGCTCCCTCTGCAAAAAGCAAGATTTTCATTTCTTACAGAGGAATTATAGAACTTGTGACCTTCAAATTTCATAGGCAGTATCTAGAGGATGTCTACTATTAAAACCTGTGCACAGTTTTGCAGAATTTTGTGTTAGTCTGCAAAAGGAGTGAAGTACCTATAGATTCCAGCAATAAGTTGGGTGTTTTTTTCACCTGTAACATCAGTTCTTTTCAATCTTTTTCATCTGTGTAGTGAACATGTTTCTAAACATGGTCGATTGATTAGGAATATAAAAGGCTTTGATTTTTAAATATTCACTATCAATCGTAGAAGTCTTGCTCTTCTATTTTGTGTTGTCTCAACATATATATGTTTTGTGAAATCAACTGTCCAAAACCTGAAGTATTCATTGTTTTTTTTTACTTGTTCACAGATGTTCTCTATGCCATGCTTAATTTACACAGTCAGTGAGCAGGAAAATTCAACAGACTCGCACCCTTTTAAATCCCCACACGACCGTGACAATGAAATTCAGATAGAGGTTCAGTTGGATATCCTCTTGTTATTAATAGATGTTGCATTCACTACCGAAATGCTAATAGATGGGAGTTTTTTTGCTCCCTCCTTTTTCCCTCTTTGTTGTACAATAAAAAAAATTGTAAATGGTGATGTAGAATGCTCTATTTGTTGGGCTAAGTTTATGATCAATATGCAATATAGTTACTATTTATGGGCCATTGATTTTTTTTTTTCCTTCATATTGTTATTTCAATTTCTTTTTTAACTTTCATTTGTAGATTGTGATATTAATACTACCTGAAAGAAGCGAGATTCACTCCCATTGTATTATACACATCATTTGATGACAAAAAAGTAAAAAAAAAAAAAATGTGGGCGACCAGGTGTCGTTTAACTCACTGTGTAGAGAAGCACCAAATAAAATCTGGTTGCCTCATGCCTTTCAAACACCATGTTGTTTTAGTCTGATTTTCATCCTGTTGTCTTTTAGACTAATCTGAGATGACAGAGAGAAAGAGAAAGAGAGAGAGAGGGAAATAAGAGTAAAGGAAAGAATAGGTGAAAGAGGGCAGGAAGAGAATATGAGGACAACTGCAAGAAAGAGTGATGTTCTAAAGAGATTATGAGAGAGTAAAGGGATGAACATGACATGCTATTCTTAAATGTGATCCTGGAGTGCGTGTAGTACATGTAGATGTAGATCAAAATTTCAAAAATAAACTATAGTGTCATTCTGATTGTTGATCATGAATTAAGTGGGTCATATATTGGACCATTAACAGCACACAAAAATATTGTCACTGTTGCATTGCAGAGCATAAAAGTATCAGTAATGGGTATTGAGATTTAGGGGTGTGCCGGAAGTCAAGGTAGTAGATCATCATTTCAAAAGAAACTCAAAGGGTGTCGTTCTGATTGTTGATCATGAAATATTCATATAGTGGACCATTAAAATGTGAACAAAAAAAACCAAATCTTTGCTGTAGATACAGTAACAACTTAGCAACGCAGGCCTCTATCAAACTAATTTCCTTACCATCCTTTGCTCATGTTTCACACATTTTCTTGTTCTCTTTGACAGATATTAATTTTCATGAATCTTTCTCCACATCACGATTATTACACAGTACATGTATGACTTATTAAGGTAATATTGACTTCCAGTAATGATGGGAAATAACTTCAGATTCAGACCAAGCTTACACTGAATTTTCAATACAAGAAGCAAATAATATCTGCTAAATGAATCTGGTAGAAAATATATGATAAAAGGGGCGTTAAAATACAATTGGAGCTAGTCATTCTGACTCTGTGTCAAGCAATGAAACACATGGTTTCATTGAATGTGGTTTTCAGCAAGATTGAATTATATACAAATACAAATTACATCAGGATGCAAATAAGGTAAAAAGTAGATATCTAATAGGATTTTTATTTCGGTAATTTCACACAAATGTACATTAAATAAGAAAATTGAGATATAAACATATATACATAGAATGAAAGTGTTACAAAAGATATTTACATGAATACAATAAAAATATTTTTTTTTATTCTCTTTAGCAGAGAATATGCTGAAAGGTTTTTCATCGCAGTCTGCCAAATATATAAAATCTAGCTATCTTTTTTGCCTCGTCATAAATCCCTTTTTCAAAGTTATGCAAACATAAAATTTGGAATGGCTCAGTAAGATTCCCAAATGATGACATGGATAATATCTTAATCTTTTACTTTTCGTAACATTTTTAATGAGAAATCAAGGAAATAATCGTGTTCTATGAACAATGTAAACAGAATATTGACAACCCACTGACAGTTCAAATCCAAAGTTAACAGGTGTTTAATAAGATTGAAGAAAAGACAGTTCTAAGTTCCTATACTCGAAGAAGAGGAGTTCAACTCTACTTTCATCTCTATACTGTAGTATTTTCACAAGCATGAACAGACTTTCAATTTTAGACCTGCAAAAAGGTATACATAACCTTTAAAACAACAGAATGTTTGTAAAGGAGTGAAATCTATGATTAAAAAAAACAATTTTCTTGTATCTATCTAGAGATACATGGTAACTATAGGTTTGATAAGGTAAAATTCAGATGTAGATCATAGAAAATACATTATACCATAAATGCTAACGTGTGAACTAACAATGGACACTTCAAGTACAGTCCACCTCCTATCTTCGTCTTTTTTATTACATGTACCATTGAATGCATCAACACATCTGCCATTGGTAGGGTAAATGAAATATCAGATCACTTTTAGTTTCCAGAGAAAATAAGAGGACAATAATATTATTTGCCCGAGTTATGTTTGTATAGCAAGTAAATGTTGTTTGTCTCGTTAATGTATGCATACTTATGCTTGGTAAGGGTTGTTGTCCAAGAGTACGAAGTGATTATGCATAAGAATGTTTGCCGCAGGTGGTGCAGGGCACGAGCATTAGGGTGTGGTACAAAATGTTTGAGGAGTCATTCTAGCTTGCATTTTCATATTGTGAAAAAGTGGATCCGAAGGTTTCCCAGAGTTTTTTCTTATTGAGTTTTATGTCTGGTTTTTACCCTGGGCCTACTTGTCGCAGAATAACACTATTCAGTTGTGGTCATAACATATGTGTATATGTACAGAACTATTTCGAATGTGCATTTCGCAATCACATTGATATCTAAATAAACGAGCGGCTCCTAGTCGTCGGGCAAGCTATATCCATTAATATTTGATGGTATAAAAGCATGTTTAATGTGTTGTGTCATGTACGTATAAGGAGTTCAGGTACAAGGATTAGGAATGTTGAATTGAGAAATTATTTTGCAGGAATTATAGAAAAGGCTCATACTTCTCTGAATCATCCCACATTCATCATAATCCTGCATTTTTAATTCTATCATTTGAAATCTATTCAAGAGATAATGAAGAAAGCAATTGTACAGATAGAGAAAATGAAAGCCTAATTGCACACGCTGAAAATCTATTGATACACATGAAAGCATAGCTACATGGCATATGGGAAATATGATTGTAATAAGCCAGTTTGTAATTAGTCTTTGGTACAAATGACCCCAATATATACGCGCAAGCGCATCTGTTTGGGTGGACACGCTACTTGTTTAACGTGCAATATCATTGGTGTGCGCATCGTGGGGCATACAAAATGACGGCGGAAAGAGGTCAATTGTACTTGGTACGAATTACCATTATCTGCACAAATCGTAATTACGAAGTGGCTTACTGTAATAGGACAGGGAGTTAGAAATGTATAAAACTAACTTCAACATCATGCTCTTAATGAGTACAAACATGAATGTTTCCATGATTAATCTTGCTAATGGGCGATTCTGTAAAAAGCATGATCTTTGATTTTATACAAAATTGCATAAAATCATTTGATATGACCATTGATTAGTGTTTCTTTCCAGTATAACTTTAGAATTAACACACAACAATTGTTTTCATAAATTTTTTGTACAGTCTGTAGGACAGAAAAGTTGTCCTAATGTATACAGTATCATACCAATGGTGACTGCAAGAGCAGGCAAATGACCTGCTCGTGAAGAAATCTGATTTTTTTAACCAAATGTGACCCTCCACCACAAAACGACCAATAAGTCGCAATGGGAGTTTTAAAGTAAACAGCTGAAAAAGGTTGTTTGGGGTGGAAATTTCAATTTTAAGTTTTTGGTATTTTCTGAAAGTTAATTCATTAATCTACCATCTGACAAAATTTCGGGGTAAAATACCATGCTGAAATATGTTTTTACTCTCGTTCAAAATGACCATATTTTCCTGGATATTCAAACTTTGTGAGTCAGCTTGCTGGAATCGTACTTCACATCGCTTTTCTGGTATAGCTCAAAAAGTATCCACTGTCTGATATTCAAAATTTACAGAAAGAAAGAAATATATCTATTCTAAAGGTATGGAAAGTTTCAACCCAATCCAATGAGTACTTCATAGTGTAGGCTTTGGAGTTTTGACTCAACCTTTTGTGCGACAAACAATAGGACACAGATTAGGCGCTCTTAAATGGTCACTCTTCTTTGGAGCCCGATTTCTCTATTGTTTTGGTCATTAGCCTGTCCGACACTCTGACATTCTCATTGTAATTTATAAGGGTTTGCTTTTAATAATTTATACAACACAAGTTATATATCTTTTTAAAGCTAAGAATCTAAGCTTTCAAACTGTGCTGAAATTTAAAAACCCAAATTTCCAACTTATTGGTCGTTTTGTGGTGGAGGGTCACAAATGGCTTGTAGATGGTGATTAGGGTATATTCCATGGGGACTTGGGGTCTGGGTACTACCTTTCAAAATTTCAAGAGTTCGAGGAGGGAGGGGGAGTGGAGAGGAATGGGGGGTAAATGCTTCCCTGGAGCTGAGGGCTCTCAAGAGCTACACTAGCTGCCATGATGACTAGGAGTTGTTGATCAAGTCTTGGTTGGGGCCTATGACTTGCTCACTATACTCGTGTCTGATTTCTGTGTAGAGAGCGCTTGGTCCCATTCTGTCTGGAGCTCCGAGGAGACCTCTGTAAAGAGATGGTCCCAGTCCCAAGGTTTGTCTTCTTCTGTTACTTCAGATTCAGCTGAGAGGGCTTTACTAAGGAGCTTCAAATCTATCTCATTGTCCTGCAAATTGAAAAAATAAATCACAGAGAATATAAACATCATAGTTATTCACATAGAAAACTGTCATGGTAATACCTATTTTGACAAAAGGAAACAACTGTTATATTGGACAAATTTCATAATTTCATTATTAAAAATACACACAAACATGAAGTTCTTTTAATATATAAAACATGGAAAGGCTTTCCTTAAAAAATGCTCAATATACTTTTATTGCCTAAACTTTTGTTTTAGGTGTTTACCCATTCAACAACTTACAATTCATACAACTACTGGAACATTACCAAAGAGGTATCTGACAAATATCAGATGAGTTATTCCTTTTGTCGAAGTAGGGAAGAATAAAAATGATAGGACAGCGCAACACCAGATAACCTTATATCTTAGCAGGAAAAAAAATCACCTAAAGCAAAATTTGATGCTTCAAATTTTAAATTTCCTGAATTTATGGAAGAGTTGATTACCAAATACGAGGGGCTTTCCCAGACGATGTACTGGTAAGTGAGATTCTAATTTTCATCCTTTAGATGTAGAATTTTGGGATTCTTTTGCTCAAGACTATGTGCAGAAGTGTGGTATGTGTATTCACCTCCTGTATGTCCAAAACGGCTTACGAGTGATAAATTCAGTGATTTTGTACTTACCAGTGTGAGTAGCTGTGAGTGTTTGAGAAGATCATTGTCCAGCTCTCTATAGGTGATGACCCGATTGACCTGTACACTGGGTGGGGCAGCTATCTGAGTGGCCATGTCCTCCTCTTGGACATCATCAAGGTCTGGGATGACCGGCATGTCTGAAATATGACCATGTTATAAGTATTTATGACATCAGAATTTGTATAGCACTCAGTACCAGTGCTTCTTATATAGACAATTGATACATTTATCATTGACCTGTTATTAGATCAAATAACACATCTGCACTTAAAGTGTACATTCTGCACATCCTAGGAAAGCAGTCAAGCCAGTTTCCTTTTTACGCGCACATATTAATTCAATCCATGTGAGTCCAAGTGTTTATGGGAACTCATCTGGGATTTGCTATAGCACAAATAAGATTCAATCACTGTGATTTTCATGTATTTCATCATTTTTTACCAGAGCTCTTTCGGAGCTTTCCTGGGGAGCTTTTCATAGAGTGTTTTGTCAGTGATTCTTACCGACAACTGTTATAAGCTACTGAAATCCTTGCATCTGATTGGCTGAGAGCAAATTTGTCAGTAAAAAATCACTGACAAAATACTTGATGAAATGCTCCCCTGTTATATCTCTCACTTCTCCTATGTATTTATTCATTTTTTTCTAATTTTTTTTTTTCATTTCTTTACTGCAAGTGATATTCATATCTAACAGTGTTCCTTCCATTTGTACAACTAGGGAAAGAGAAAGTACATTTAATCCTTTCCCACGCTTTTGTTGTTTGCGATTAGGATTTGCCTTGATATTTTAAGAGAGCATTTTAAATTCGAAGACACACAAAGTTGTATGTAAATACTATATATTATTACCTATATGGGGCATTTTTACAGGGCAATTAATATTCATATTTTGTGTGGTCCGCAAATGACCTAATTCTGAGCGGTCATCATTCCCTGATATTTTCCCTCTTCCGGGTTTCACCACTCACTTTGTGTACAAAAAGTGCGGTCAACATTGAGCCCGAGTAACATCCACCTTTTCTTGTCAGTGCGCTTTTATTAAAGTGCATACACGCAGTATTGTGTACGCGTTAAATTGTAGGCTTAAACAATCGATACGCGCGGTAACAATTTACATCACAATTTCTTGGCCCAGATTACATACCGGTACCTGCATGAATTATCTGAAATCAGAGAGACTGACAGGCAAACAGATGTGTCCGTCATTGCTACAAGATAGGCATATACATGTTATACATGATATAGGTAATAATAATATTGACTGGCTCTACTTTCGGGGAATATCGAAAATGTTGCCCTTAAAAGAACCATATTGCCCTTGTCTTCGACTCAGGGCAATATGATTCAGTTGCGGGCAAACCATTCGATGTCCCCCTCAAGACCAGTCAATATTATTGTCTTCGATTCAGGGCAATATGATTCAGTTGCGGGCAAACCATTCGATGTCCCCCTCAAGACCAGTCAATATTATATAATTACTACCTATATGGGGCATTTTTACAGGACAATTAATATTCATATTTTGCGCAGTCCGCAAATGACCTAATTCTGAGCGGTCATCATTCCCTGATATTTTCCCTATTCCGGGTTTCACCATTCACTTTGTGTACAAAAAGTGCGGTCAACATTGAGCCCAAGTAACATCCACCTTTTCTTGTCAGTGCGCTTTTATTAAAGTGCATACGCACAGTATTGCGTACACGTAAAATTGTAGGCTTAAACAATGGATACACGCGGTAACAATTTACGTCACAATTGCTTGGCCCAGATTACATACCTGCATGAATTATCTGAAATCAGAGAGACTGACAGACAAACAGATGTGTCCGTCATTGCTACAAGATAGGCATATACATGATATACATGATATAGGTAATAATAATAATATCGACTGGCTCTACTTTCGGGGATTATCGAAAATGTTGCCCTTAAAAGAACCATATTGCCCTCGTCTTTGACTCGGGGCAATATGATTCTGTTGCGGGCAACACATTCGATGTCCCCCTCAAGGCCAGTCAATATTACATAATTGTTTCCCTGAGGGACATTAATTTGCTAATATGAATTCATCTCCAATACTCACCATCATCAGAGTCATGGGCCTTGGATTTGCTTTCCTGCTCAACTCTGTCACTGTAAGATTAACAAATTTAATAAACAATGGTTATAATTGTTGATAAGTCGAAGCATTAAGGCTAATACATAAAATTGTGTTCCACTCTATTACTGTCAACCAACACATGGATAACAAGATTGCAATAATTGATCATACAGAAAAGATTGTATACCCCTATTAAAGTAGAATGCAATGAGCATTTGTGAAATGTCTGCCTAATGAACAAGTGTGTATGTTCAAAGAGTGGGGTTCTTTTATTATTAAAATAAAGCCCTATTCAGTGTATTCACATGTACCAAAACATATAATATAGAAAGAAAGACAAAAGAACCAAAACTTAAACTAAAATATGAACAACTATCAAACATGTGCATGCATGATATATCGGAACGCATATAAAATGTTTCCGTATTAAAGAAATATTAAAAGACAATGCATTCAGAAGAGAAGATAAGAGAAGCAAAAGTGTGTGGGATAGTTTGACTTCATTGTGTTGTTAAGGTTCAATAATTCAGACTTTTAACACTTCCATGCACACATTATACAATATGAATAAAAGCAGAAATGTTTGTTTTGTTGTATTTGCCAAGTCCACTTTATCTAAATATCTTTAGAAAGATAACATGAGCATTGTCAGAACATGAATGAAGAACAAGGTTAAAATGTATGTAGGCATATCTAAATGTAAACAGAGAGGTATGAAATTTCAATACCACGGGAGATCGGAACATTGCTCTGAATTTGACTTTTGGTTTTCATGATTGTGATTTTAGGTCAGTAGAATACATAATTTCTTTTTAAATGATGTCATGCCCACATGCATTTCCATTAAAAGTGAAAAACTGTGTTAAAGAATGATACAGAGGAACTGGAATTGGATAGAAATACCAGTCCATGTTAGCAATTTGATGCATGAGAGACAAAAACTACAACAAATTATATTTTTTTTTTAAAGTGAAAAAATAGAGTCTCTGTTAGCTTCGATTTTTAAGACCACTGAAAGAGGCACACGCACTTGTAAATATCTCTCATAGTGTTTCCATGGAAACAGGATAATGGACATATGAGATATCATCCAAGTGTGAACAGAAAGTGCAATGAACGCAAAAGCCATTCTGCTGGAAATAATCTAAGTTTTCCTGGATTGATGCATGCAAACATTCCTTTTTTAACATGAAAGTAAAGTGTTAAGCTTCACTGCACTCAACAAAAATGTTAGTTGAAAAGATGATGAAATCTCGTACATAAATGGAATCTAAAATTATGAAGTATGAAGTCTAAATTTAGAAGTATGAAATAAATATATAGAAAAAACAAATCAGGGAAGATTTATGAAATCAATCACAATTTATTAAACCAAATGTGCACACAGCAAACATAAAATCCAAAGACTGATCTAACTCAGCTCCTAATGGCTTGAAGAGAGTAAACTTACTTTGCTGAAAATGCCTCCAATTCATCAACGTTTCCACTATGATTTTGCAGTGAAAATTCAAGCCATTTCAATTAACAATACAGTCATACTTTACTTCCAATCAGCACTGATTGTGTTTGTTTTTTTTTTTGTTGTTCAGTATTTAGACATCACTTTGCATTTTAATTATCTTCCTACACTCGGGAGAAAGAAGGTCATTTCAAATTGACAGTCAGGTTGGTTGCAGTAAAAATGTTGTAAAAGAATGTATTCAAGGTTAAAATCTTGATAATCTGTGATAAAAAGGACAGCTCTAATCCCGTCAAAATTAAATTTGTAATTCATATAAGACAAGTATATCTTTGCATCCAGCAAGTCAAAAATATCTCTTGTATATATAATAGTAAATACGTGTATGAAAAATGAGGAAAACTGCATGAATGAAAATGGATGTCATGCTGACCAGAAAATGGTCTGTGATCAATTGAATCCTGGTTCAAAGTTATCAATCCCATAAACATATGTCTGATATGGTCAACAAATTTATCAGAACATGCACTGAATTTTACCAAGACACTAATCTTACAGTTGGACATGCACAAATCTCATGAAAGACATGCACATCAAAAGTGCATTGTCTTGCATTTATTCTGCATTAATCTTAAATGTCAATAGCCATTCCAAGCGTATATCATTGATTCCTTGCTCTAGGATGAAGAATAATCAAATGGTTACCCATCTCAGACAAACACTGGAAGGACAATCGTGACTTCCATAAACCGAATTTGCTCCATTTGAAAGATTTATTGGAGGGGGGGGGGGGGATTCTACTGTGGATTATGATATTACTTCTTTCAATACTCAATACTGTGATATTCAACGTTTTGACATGGTTGTGAAAGTATTGGATTTGGCTTAGAATATCATTTTCAAAATCCCTGACAGTCTTAGGAAATATGATCAATGTTTTGTATTAAAGGGGATTTAATGAATGATGATTTTCATTGAAATATGAAGAATCCTTTTCTTATCGAAGCAGAAATCGCTCTAACTTCATAGATCATAGATGTAGTTTCTACGTAAGGAATTTCAATAAAGTTCTATACCATTGTCACCACCATAAAATCTTCCCGTCACCTTTTTGGACTGGTGTTTCAATACATCTAAGCCGTTAGTTAGGATTTGATTTTGGTATGACACACATTTTTCCTACTTCCCAGCAGGCGAAGTATTTGGCATTGTATTCCACAGGTTAAAAGTTAATTAGTACTTTTAATGAGGAAGGTAACACGAAAAGGATGTCCGACTTACCGGCTTCTTGCTGGTTTGGCGGTGTCGTCACCCCATCCCATCTGTCTCCTGGCAGGGCGGACTGGACCATCCTGAGACCCACCCTAAGAGGGGGGGGGGGTAAGATGGGGAATAAAAGACAAGAGTGAGAGGGACAGAGAGTGGTACAAGAAAGAGGGCGCCATACAGGGATAATGGGGACAGAAAAAGGAGAGGGTAAAAGAGAGAGAGAGAGAGGGGGAACAAACAAAAATATATGAGTACATATATATGAAAATTGAAATACAATTAAAGAATGTAGGCCTACTACATATGTTGGTGAAAAATTGAATATGAAGAAATGTGTGTGATACAGTGGAGTGGATTACAGGTCTACAACCCAGCCACTCCTACATACTCAAGACGTAAACATGTAAGAGAGATACTAATCAAATACACTCAAAGAACATCCTTAATTTAGGCCAATAGAGAATATATTTCTCACTGCCAAGTACATGTACATTTACTAAGAATCCCAACTTCAACTTAAAAGCAAATCATAATATTAGAAGATAAACACTGACAAAGGTTCATAATTCAATAGGCAACCTTTTCGTCTTACAGTTTTCATGAGGAGTTTGGCAAATTCTTTCTGAAAGAAGAAGTCTATTGATGACATCCTGGTACAGAAACACCGGCCTCAAATCCCGGCCACATGCTGAAATCATTCAATCCCTCCACATTACCAGAGCACTCCGTCCAGAAAGCTGCTTCCCCAAACCAAGGCAACAGCAAAATGAAGTCTACACACCTTTGCAGATCCAGCTACATACAACCGCGTAAACACACATGCCTCAAAGTACATGTACACTGATAATACACTCAATGATGATGGCAAATACACTCAAAACCAGACTGGTTACTTGAGATCAAAAGAACATGATAAGACGTCCTTGCTTTAAAGAATTAATGAGAATCCCTACAGTTGCATTCTTCCCCTGTCAAGCTTTTTGCTCCTTGTTGCCGAGCACTGCTTATTGCGATTTCTAGTATGGCAGCCTCGCATCACACTTCCCTTATATGTAAGCCTTTTTTACTGGCATCTTGAGAAAAAATAACAAATGATAGTGACGTCAGCACTTCTGGTCAGTAGTACAATCACAGGAGTGCTGTGAGAATACAATTCATATGTACCCACACACTGAAATAACTGGAAATAAATTTTCAAACCAAACACCAATTAAGAGCCTCGTACAATATCCTTTAACAAGATGAGCCAGAAAGTTATCAACAAATTCAAATGATACATGTATATTTAGCTGCATTATATAACAAGCTAATAACAACTACATGTACATGTACAATATTCCGTACATCAGCATGAAAGCAAAGAACTACTGCAAATTGATCTTGCAGAATCAAAGACTAATTTCTGAACTCTTATGTTTAAAGATAATGATTTCATCACAAACTCTTTCATCAGGGACCCCTAGTATTAAATATCTACTGACACCTAAATATTAGGACTGGAAAAATACTACCAATACAACCTCAATTGAAGTCAAGTATAGCCTACTCCCGCTTAAGGATAAAAGAAAATTAATAGCAAAAATGTTCGGATAAGCCATTTGTATGTCCTTTAAAAAAGTCTCACGAAACAATGGATAAAATTGTCAGAGAAGATGCACAAGACTTGGAAAAATATATTTAGTTGGAAAAAAGATATTTAGTTGAAAAAGAGCCCAGCCAACCGGAATAAATTTTGTACAACTCTGCATTAAGTTTTATTTTTCATCATTTTATTGAACACACATTTTAATAATGTAATCAATCATTCTAGAACTTCTAGAAGATAGTTGATCTTTATAACATTTTGAAACTGCTGATACTGCCTTTAAGATTATTCCTACAAAGGGGGAAGATTAAAAGGTACACCTTAACTTTAATCCTATTTACCTGGTTCTCAGAGGGAGGGGGTTGTCCTACCAAATCTTCTGCTGATTCATCTCCTCCGATGTCTCCATTAGACTGATTACTAGCAGCTTCCTGAGCTGCTTTACGAGCTCTGCGGCCCTGCTTGGCACTCTGTCAGGTTAAAGATAGAAAATTGAGATTAAAATGTTATGCTGCCATCTACCTGCATTAAGCAGTAAATATCTTATTGAAGTGGTCCATGGCAGGAGAATTGTTTAATGATGCCTTTCATAGAGGAGCAATTATACATGCATCTTAAATAATTGGGTCACTATTCTTTACAAACATGTTAATACAAATACATATATTTTTTGATCTTTTCTAGATTAAAAGTCAATTGTTTTAAAATAAAATACAAGTGTATAATAATAATAATAATATGTCCATTTATATAGCGCAGCTACTATACAAATATAATCTACTTCGCTTAATACTAAGTATCACATTAATACCCGGCTTTAATTGTACATTGTACATTGTAAGATTTTTTCATTTTATATTTCATTTAAATAATTCAGATGCAATGTAATGTAGCATGCTTGTCATAAAAATAAATTATTTGGCTTGTACAAAAGTATCACAATCATGATATCAATTTACTCCAAAGGCAAGAATATGAATGTGAATAATGTTTTATTTGAAAATAATGGCACTGACCAATATTGGCCACATTAATATTTACATCTTAAAGTGATTTGGCCTTTGGGAAACATACATGTATAACTGTAAATACTTAATAATTGCAAAGAGTTAGAGCAAAATTTATTTTGTCTACCCATAATGCTTCACGTTCATACTCCTCTTCTCGCTATTATATATCGAAGTGAAATACATACACATTGTGAGGTAGTCATGGTAACAGCATAATGACCGTAGTAACACTGTAGTGTTCAGTTTAGTACATTGTAGTGGTTCAAATCAGTGCATTTTACATACTTCATCTAATACTAATATATTTGGCAGAATTTGAATAACAAACATCATTAAAGTACCTGATGAGGTTAATGGTCATGTTTACATTGAAGACACCTACCTTACACTTGTACATGTATGGAAAGATCTTCATTAAACTGTTCTCTCCTCAATCAATGTTATTATAGCCATTATAAATAACAAAATTTAGCTTGGCATCATTGCATGTGAGTAATCTGTACTGTATATTGAGTGCATTATTGAGCAGATATAATCCAAGTTTAGGTATAGCCCATGTAGGTGTATTTGAACATGTGCGTTAGGAAACTTACTTGTATTAAAACAATAACTCTGTTAGCTTGTGTGTCATATCAAGTTTGTACTTTTAGGACATTAAAGGATTGGTGTAATCTATGAATCTCCTTTCCATTATTTCTGCAATACACTCATACAGGTCTTAGTATTACTTGTATCTGTGAAACTAGGTTAGAATGCAGACACATCTCAACCTTGCACATCTTCAAAACTTATTTCAAATATCATGATTTGTATTTGATATTAAGAACTACAGAGGCTAGAATGAAAGAGACTACTCTAATTGGTTGAAGTATTAGATCAATATTTTTTTTTCATTGGAAAAATATTTACTTCAGAAGAGAGATTCATCAATCATTACATGGCTGAAAATTGTTTTTGCTTGCTCACTCCGCACATTTGTAACATTTTGTAACTGGAAAGTTGATAATCAGGCCAGAGGATGTAAGAGACTGCCCATACTATTCATTAACAAACAAAAAAATTTAAAAATCAATATTTATAAGTAGGGTTGAATTTAATGTATTTTTAATAACTGAACAAATTACTGAAGCATTCCCTCACAGACCCATCTGAATTTGGTGCTACATGTAGATCTACATGTATGTGAATTTAAGCCCCAGCTAACCTTTATGTTAGGGAAGTAATTATGACAGAATAATCAGCAAAATTCAACAGAATTTCCTTAATACAATTTTGGGTGACAAACTTTATATGCAAATTCAACATAACTCGAGCAGCTAGATCTCGAGTATCACATTTGTTTGAGTGGAATTTTAAGGCTATGGTAGGTGGTGGTCTTGCCTTCTGAAACTCCCATGTGAGTTTGAGAACGCATACTTGCATAGATCTACTGCTTGTGGGAAATTGCTGCAGTACAGAAGTACCGAGTGCAAGGTTATCATACAGATAACTTGCGAGGGTGTCTAACATTACAATTGATTTAGGAACATGGCCTTTTTCAAACACACCCTGCAAAAAATTAAATAAGCAATTTTTACAATCCTGGACCAATCCTTGCTAATCTGGGGGGGGGGGGCATTTCATCAAGTGTCTTGTCAGTGACTTTCACCAACAAATTTGCTATCAGCCATCAGATGCAAGGATTTCAGTAGCTTATAACATTTATTCTAAATTGTCAGTGAAGGCAAGTTTCATGAAACGGGGGCACTGTACATTACCCAAAGCTCGACACTAACATTGGCCCAGTGCATATGGGGCCCCCGGATTTGAACTCTGGACTAAAAAAAAGGTAAAATTCAAACTGAGGCCTCATGCACATATCCCTCCCCCCTCCCCCCTAAAATCTGGGCCCACTCACACGCATGCATGCGAAGTCATTTATAGATAACCTTGCACTCTATACCTCCTTACCGCCGCCGGGATTGCCTACCATAAGCAAGTGTGCGATCTCTAGCTTATGTGAAAGCTTCAAAGGAGCAAGATCATTGGCCAAAATCAGCCTGAAAATTTCTCTTGATCAGGATGATGGTGATCCAATTCAAGGAATTTTAGGACAATAAAATGTCTGATTTTCTGACAATTTCTTCCACAGGATCTTTATCACCTTGATCAAGTGAAATTCTCAGGCTGTTTATGGCTGGCAAATGTGCTCCTTTGAAACAGACATACGAGATTGAGAAGGCACATTCGCCTATGGCTATGGGAAGCAATTTTGCAGTGCCCATGTCTGCGCATACGCGTAACTGCGCGATTCTAATAAAACAAAACACGCAACGAACACAAACTTTTCATCTTTGCATAGCGATAGGTATTCATGCAAAAAACTAGTCAAAATAATGAAAAAAGGTCTTATTTTCAGACATTTTATTCTCAAGCCTCAAAATGTTGTCTTTCACATCAAAACTCCCGAACTGCGTGTAAAATGAATGAGTGCGCAGACATGGGCACCATTGGCATTGTTTTTTCAATGTTGAAATGACACAGCAAGCAACCACAGCAACCGTTTCTTTAACTCCAGGGAGCTCCAACGCGCAGCTTTGGAGCTCCAGGTACAACTATCCAAAGTCGACCTCACCCATTTTATGGCTAAAAGCATCGCTTAATTTCGGCAGGTAAGATAGAAATTTGTACTTACACTTCAAGAGAATTACTGTAACTATGTAGCAGGCTCTTTGATTTTACGATTTAACGATTGTTTCGATGAAAAAAATTGAATTTCCTCGCCGAGCCGATCTTTTCCCCGTACTGTACCGTTGATTAAAATGACTCGATCGTACTGTGTGTAATGTACCGTATATACGTCGCTGACTCGATCACACAGTGCGATCGAGTCGTTTGAATCGACAGTACAGTACGGGGAAAAGATCGGCTCTCCGTGGAAATTCCATTTTTTTCATCGAAACAATCGTTAAATCGTAAAATGAAGGAGCCTGCTACATAGTTACAGTAATTCTCTTGAAGTGTAAGTACACATTTCTATCTTACCTGCCGAAATTAAGCGATGCTTTTAGCCATAAAATGGGCGAGGTCGACTTTGGATAGTTGTACCTGGAGCTCCAACGCTGCGCGTTGGAGCTCCCTGGAGTTACCGTTTCTTGTGAAAATGGCATTGTTCTTGCTCTAATTTTGATGAGATTTTTTGCAAACTTACTCTTTAGAATATCAGGAAATAATATAAATTGAGCTTTAGAGGAATATCAAAGAAATTCGTGTGAATTTCAGGTCAAAACCTAATAGGTGCGCAGACATACAGACATTATATAGGTTCCCCATCATACATGTGAATTGGTCAGGGTGGAACGTCGGGCCAGCGCTGCCCGGCCCGGCGCGGCCCGCTTACCACAGCTGGTAGATGCCGTAGAGATCTACCCACCGCTCTTGCGAAATCAATAACGTCGGAATGTTAGCAAATTATCGGAATTTGTTATCCACTTATTTTACATTAAGATACAAAAAATACAGAGTTAATCCCTCACCCTCTTTTGAGACGTAAAATCCAAATTTTCGTCCATAACTATGATTAAGCAGTGGCCTCCGCTCTAAAATTCTAGCTTGAATTCTTCAGCTTAGAAAAATGTATACACATGACGACCACGATCAAGAATTTGCATGACTTGCTCCGATTGGATAAAATTTACCGAATGAGTAAACTTTGACCAATGATATACTACGTACAAAGATAGCGCGGACTATACAATAATATTGTGAATAGAAGAGCTTAGGCCGGGGGGTATGTTTTGTGCATCTTGATCTCATGAAGTGGCATAAGCGTAGTGTGAATCCCAATGTCGATTGGCATATTGCACCAAATTGGTTTCAGTCCAAAATTAAAAAAAAAAAAATTACAATAAATATGCAGACATTCGGAGTCTTGTGTGACAAATATCGGTGACGGAAAGAGGGGGCAGTTGATGATGCCTTTCCCACTTTTTTTTCCAAAATAAAAAGGTGCCCCTCATGTGCCCCTTCGAGTGATTAGATGCCCTTCCAGAGCTAGAGGTAAACTTGTCCCGATGTGCCCATACCTGACAACAACAAAAAATTGCCCTTCCATTATGCCTATGATCTGTACATAGGACTATTTGTGTGCTTTAACAAGTCCGTCATGGCAATTCCCCCGTCTGTATCTGAACCGTAAGCTAAGCCAAACACAACTTTCCCATAGTAGGCTATGCTTGGACTGGTGTCTTTCCCTTCTTTTCTTTGAATTGCCAGTATGATATGGGAGAAAGGGGTAAAGTGGAACGAGAATCGTGATTTGGCACTTTTTGCTTTGTAATTTTTAATTATTATAATATATCTATATATGGTAAATAATAAATACTGGGCTAAAAATAAACCAAGGTATTTGACACCCATGATATTTTTATTTTCTATGAAAATAATCATTTAAAATGGGGTACTTGAACTGGGTGAAGTGGGACACCCCCGAGGTAAACTGGGACAGTGCCAGGGGTAAAGTGGGACAGTCGGGATCGAGAAGTTGGACAAAACTCTTGAAAATTTTATCTTTTTTTAAATCACCATGTATTTCCGGTAGTTGTCTAAAAAAAGTGCTAGAAAATCATAAATGTTAAATGTAATAAAGTAATATATTGGACGGATTTTCTCAAAACATTCATTCTTCATAATATTAATACAGTTTCTTATTACACACACATATTTTGTCTGAGGTAGTATGAATGATCTGTAAAAAGGAATTGACCGATATGACTTTATTACGAGTTTTTGATGTATCATAAAGATATGTATAATATGTATATGGATTATACGACCGATTAAAGCTCATTTTCCTTACATACACAAAAAGTAACCCTGATAGTAAACAAAAACAAACACAAGACACTGGGCCTACAAAATATTAGCATTGGTATTTATCGAAAAAATGATATTTTATAGTATCGAGTCATGTATAAGACTTATATGCTGGATGGGGTGTTTACTGTAGCTAAATGGTGTAATAATATTATTGTAAAACATTCAAACTAATTGATAAAAGATTAATTATTTTTTTTAGTTATAGAAGCCATGGTACTGGTCTCCTAGTTATCCCACGTCCTAATTCACCCCGTTCTACCCTTAGTCACAGACGTAGCCATGATTTTTCAATAGGGGGGGGGGGGGGCAGACGTGAAGGATCCAACCGCATAGCCAGGATTTCATTTTAGGGGGCGGTTGTGAGCACGCGAAGAGTGCATGCGAAATTGGCGATGAGCACGCAAAGCGTGCTCCCGGGGGTGGGTGCAGGGAGGGGGAAGTTTAATACTTCCCCTCGAAGCGCGAAAGCTCTGACGTTCTATAGAAAATTTGAGAGAAAGATAACGGCTCGTAGCACCTTTTTTAGGCGGAAAGTTTTGACGTAATACTGCACTTGGGTGCAGGGAGAGGGGAGTTTCTCCCCTTCCCACGCGAAGCACGAAAACTCTGCACGTTTCAGCAAATTTGAGAGAAAGATAACGGCTCCTAGTAAACATGTTTTTTAGGCAGAAAGTTATAGTTCGACGGCCGGACTGCTTTTCAGTTATTTGGACGCAATATTTCTCTGTATGTAACAAGGGTGGGTGCAGGGAGAGGAGAGTAATGGTTATTTCCCCCTTCCCGCGGGGAAACTTTGACGTTTTAACAAAGTTTGAAAGATAACGGCTTGTAGCTCCTTTTTTTTTTTGGGGGGGGGGCCTTTTTTTCTCACTTCTCTCGCTTTTTTTTTTAGTGGCTGAATAGGGAGGGCATGGCCCCTGTGCCCCCCTGTCTACGCCAGTGCCCTTAGTCCATCATCCACATTGGCCTGCGAAGATTTATTGAAAATAAAACTTTGCTTCGACGAGAGCCCGGATAGCTCAGTTGGTAGAGCACTGGTCATGTATTCCAGGGTCCCGGGTTCGAATCCCGGTCGGGGCATTGTAATTTTCTCACATTTCTTTATGATATATTAAAAATAAAGCTATGAAGGCAGAAGGGAGGCCTTTCTCATTTCCCCCAAAATTGTTCCTAACCCGTCAGAGGTAATCACGAAAGAAAAGGGGCCTATGACATGGCCGAAGGGGCACGGAAATGAGAAGGCAAGAATAGAAGAGGGAAATTTTACCTGGTGGCATTTTTACCATCGCGAGGGGGGCCAGTAATCGCTCCCAATGATATTGGCTTTAAGAAATTCTGGATATTAAATAAGCCAGTATTATGTATACACAAATGGACACGGGCAATTGTTACTCTTTGACAACCTTAAAGGCTGATTAGCAGAGGGAGAGACACTATTTTCTGACATAGCATCAGCTATAGTACAAGCAAGCAGTAACATAGCGAAGGTCCAGACATTGAGGGGGAACCGAAATCATGGGGCGAGGTAGGGTTGGGGGCTTATGGATGAAAATGAAATGCAATTTAACTATAGATCATTGATTAGGGGTGGTGGGAAGGGGCCGTGCCGTAGCGTCTTCTTTTCACGTTCACCCCCCTTTCCCCCTTTCTCTTTCTCCTCTTTCTAATTCTTCATCACTTCTGGGCGAGGAATGGGCATGTTCCTCTATGCCCCCTCCCCACCCGTTTCTACGCTCTTTCTATTTCAAGTGCCTCTGTGTCACGCCTTCAACATTAGTATTATCGACTCTTTACGCCCCGAAGAAAATAAACTTTACAAACGGACGATTCCCTTCACAATAATATCCCCGCCTTGTCCTCCCTGTCCCGCCCTCTCCCAAACAAAATTATTGTCCTATGATATAGTTAAGCAATAATATGTGTAGCTCTAATTGTTCTTATATTTTCATTCTCATCTTTATCGATCAATATAATTAAGAATATAATAAAGAATTGTTTGAACATAATTATTCAAAACTTGATACAACTTTTAACAAGGATTCATTCCAACTGCTTTCACAAAGACAAGACAATTCATAAACAATGGAAAGACGTCATGAAGCAAATTGAACATATGATTGAAGAATAAATGTTACCAAGACAATTAATGCGATGATAATTTGGACACGTTTTTTTAGTCAAAAAGAGTCTCTAAATTTTGTTTCTTACATTTTCATTCAATTTCAGAAATAAATGGGTCCTGAAATAGATCACCAAATGACCGTTGAGTAATAAGAATTAGCACTCGTTGACTTTAGCAGCTAGTCTTATCCTGTCATACATTCTAACAACATACAGCTACAGCACATCGATTTTGATACTGTACTCATCGACACATGCACACGCGTCTCGCTTTGCAGGGCAGGCGAAATCCTGATTAAAAGACTGCTCATTTTCTGGACTTTGTTTTCATTAAAGTTCTATCTACTCTTATAGACAGTTACACTGGCATAGATCCAAGACGTTAAAATCTGAGCTAAGTTAGTGATCTCTAAAAGTTTCGTGACGTCTGGGCCGGCTAAGGCTAAGCTCACCACTCACTCTCTCGCCTCGGCCTAGGGCTAGGCCTCCCGCAGTAAGCAACAACGACGGACAAGTAGCAGCAGCGGCCTGGCCTGATTACTACACACTTTTACAGACTTGTGATTACTGATAACTGATTACTTCACTGGCATTGCGTTGATTGGAGTCTGACCATCTTCTAACAAATCAGCATAACTTACTCACACAGGCACAGCTACATATATATCATCATGGTAGGTCTACGTAATCTAATGAGGTCATAACTCATATGAAAACTGAAAATGAATAATTTTTTCACAAATTTTTCAGACTGACATGACTGAGTGAATGCACACTTGGCTTGCCCCTGAAAACTGACAATTTTGTACTTTAAAAAAAATTGTAATAAACATTGTAAGTTAGGATGGGGGGTTGTGTGTCCGGACACTTAACAAAAAGTAAAGCCGTCTCTTTTGATGATAGATTTTGCTAAAAATATGGATTAAATATGTCTAATTTCGAGGAATATCTTTCATTTACATGATTTACAAAATTATAAACGTACCCTTTTAATTATTAATATTCTTGGAAAAAAGCATGCAAACTTGTTCGGCCAAAGTCGTTATTATGCCCAGCCGCCATTAAATCCGCCTGATCAAGTGAATAATTAGTCAAGTTTCTTTGTTTTCATTGCTGAATTTCAGTTATTTATAACGGAATAAACGCTCTCGTTATCGATTCATAACTGAAAAAATTATCAGCAAGAAAGAGCGGGATTCGAACCCGGGACCTTAAAGGAGAATTAACCCCTGAGTACAAATTTACTTATATTGAAAGGTGTAGTATATTCCTACTTATTGGCCTAAATCATTTTCCAATAAGATATCAGAAAAGGGTATAATAAAGATATTCCAACACCCGGTATCGTCTACTACTCATTTACATGGGGGCTGCCATTTTCTTGCTGATTTGGATTTGTACATGAACCATTGAGAAATGTTCCGGTCAGGAAGATATTTTGAATCCAAGACCTAAATTGATTTTCTTCATTACCTAAAATCCCATATGTGACGAAAAATATAAAGTGGGTGTTTACATGATTTATAAAAATTAAATCTTTATAATGATACTTTTAAATTGTCTGGTTTTGCTTAACAAAAATCTATTTTCTTGGGTTTGCCAAACAGAGCAGAGCATAATATATGCAGCATGCATTCTGACTTTTCAAGTCCCATTATCCGAAAGCAGGTGAATGCATAGTTTGCCGCTATAGATGCTCAGGGAAGAAGCATCCATAAAATTTGAATTAATTTGCTCCGTCCATTGCGTCACAGTATCTAGAAAATAGATTTATATTAAGCGACTATCGATTTTCAACAGAAATATATAAGGAAATCTTCAGTTTAAAAATAAATTGACATATCTATTCTATATTTTAAATCTCAAATGGGTTTTTAATTTTGAAAAAGGCAATTGGGCATTTGGATTAAGAAAATCTTCTTGTACACATAAAAAAAATGGCAGCCCCCATGTATTGCTAGCAGACGATACATATTGCTAGCAGATGATAAATTTTGCTCAGAAAATCTTGATTCGTATCGATCTCGTATATTTTGACGCGAAGCCATATAGTCTAACAAGTAGGAATAAATAACACCTTTGAACACTATCGTCTTTATTGTTTGAGGTTAATTCTCCTTTAAACGCGAGTGTAGTGCAGAAAGAGAATACTCTGGCAGTCTGACCAGACGCCTTTACCACTAGACCACGAGCAATTGACAGCGAATCCAATCTTGCTGCACTATATACCTCCGCTCCATACAAATCCTATCTGTACCTCCGTTCTGCTTTTTTTTTTGATATCCTAGGTAGGATTCTTGCCAATTTGAGGATTACTGGGCATATTAGCTATAATTGCCACTTGTTCAAATTATCTGTCTGGATACACAACCCGGTGTCGGGACACACAGCATGTGGGTATACTTGTAACCACTCATAAGTACACGCCATTGCCGACTGTGTAGGAATGCAGCCAACAGACATCCCATACCTAAACTGCATCACTGCATTTTTGGCTATATTTAAGTGAAACTCATATATTGCAGTTTACTTAAATCTAAATACTTATGTTGAATAATAGATGATTAAAACTTACCAGTTTGTTTTGTGACCTTTGAAGAGGGTTTCCTGAAATTTTGGGTAATTTTTGTCGATAACTGCTATCGAGACTGTCCCGTCAGCATCCATTTTGTATTTTTCACGATTATGATGAAGGGAGCCCTCAGCGCTCGTATTGGTACCGGCGCGATCGGTTCGTCGATCTCCTACGAAGACCTGGAAGGGCCAAACTGACGACGTAAAAAAATAAGAAATATTACGTACGTACGTAATAATTACTACGTACGTATGTAATATTTTTAATTATTTTACGTCGTCAGTTTGGCCCTTCCAGGTCTTCGTAGAATAGCTTGTGTGCGTAACATTCTGCGTACGTATCTATGGTGCGTAACCATGTAGAGCGGCCTCACTAGTGCGCAACATATTGAGAGCAGTCGTCATCCGTATGGAGGTGTGGGTAACAAGTACGAAAAAGAGGGCTGTAAATGTAAGTTTTTATAACTTTCTACATTTTGTATCTTAAAGGCATTGAGTAACTTTGTTGGAGATCAGAAAAAAAAAATCTGAATTAGCTCATGCTGCAATGATAATTAGAAACCTTTAGGTCAGTCGGGAATCGTGTGACTTTTACAGGTCAATTGCTGATTTCATTATCAAGATATTTATGATTTAAAATCGAAATTTTATAAGCGTATGGCATGACGCTTATAACTTGTGACGGTCGGCCTACCTCCCTCTTTCGGCAAATGCACAGCGTAACGTCTATTTACATTGGCCTGCCGCTGTGGGGTGTAATGCTGACAGGGCTTGCAATACCAAGGATTGATATCACTCGGCAATACTATCGCGCGCGAGAGAAAACTTGAGCGCTGGAGCTCATCCCGTGGGCCGGCAAGGGGCTAGCCTAGCCTGTCGATCGCCTGGCCTGGCCGGCGGTCGCTGGGGTAGTCGCGACATCGTGTGTGAGGAGAATTACCAAATTTTGATTATTGCATCTAGCCTAGCCTGTCGATCGCCTGGCCTGGCCGGCGGTCGCTGGGGTAGTCGCGACATTGTGTGTGAGGAGAATTACCAAATTTTGATTATTGCATGGTAATCCTACATACATGAATAACAAATGTTTTTGCCCGACAAGAAAGAAAGAGAAAGAGGAAACAAATGAAAAGGGGAAGGGGAGGTCGCACATTTTGAAACATGGACGAAACAACAATCCATAAGATCAGCTCTATACCAGAGACGTACTAGACGTTGTGTAAGGGAAGGAGGGGCCGGGGCTGGAGCTCGGAGGGAGAGAAAATGAGAGACATCGGAGTGGAGGAAATACAGCCCTGTCGTCATTCACAATTATTGCCGTACGAGGCAGGGGCTAGCTGGTTTCAGAGCCCGCCACTCTGTTTTTATTTTCGGGTAACGGCCACCGCGCGCTCGCGGAGTACGAGTGCCCGCAGGTCCAATAAATTTATTTCTCGCTCTCGAGCGAAAATATCCCTCACATTTTCCAAACTAATTTCGGTTACTAGTCGTCACGATATACATTGTACTGGAAATAGTGCGGGGGGCGGGCATATAGGCCTATGCGGTTGGATGCTTAGACAAATTTCCAATACTACAATCGGAGGATAGAGAGAAATGTGGGGAAAAGCCTTTTTTGTATCTTCAGAACAGCAGGATCATGCGATCGACTGAAGACTGATAAAACAATGAACACATAAGATTTTATTTTGTCTCCTTGGACGGGGAATTGATTAGGGAGATGTAATACTTGTCATAAGAGTGTGGCATCCCCCTGGCCCCTCCCCCCTCACGTCAGTGATTTTTTTTGGGGGGTTTCTTTCTTTTTTCTTCTTCTAATATTTCTAATATTGGGCTATAGCCTAACATTCTGGAAGCTTGATTATTGATAATATCCAAGTCATATCAGGTTACCGTCATATCTGAAAAGTGAGAAAATTTTCATTACGCCAAAATCATCCAAATGTTTGTGGTAAATTTTCTCAAAATGAAACTTGATCCAGCCCCCTACCCTCATAGGCCTACACCTGATTTGCCAAGTCATCTTGCTAAGGAGTGTAAGCTTCTTGCTCTGACTGGGGAGGTGGAAGAGAGATCTCTCTTCTACCTCCCTGCTCTGACCAAGGAGTTATGACAGAACTCCTTGCTCTTTACATATAGCCAACACTTGTGAAATTTGTATTGCTGCTCTCCGTGGTTCACTTCGGCTTCATAAATATTCTTTTCACCAGGTAGCTGCAGAATGCTCTTTTTCAAAGACAGTTTAGACTGGGCATGGACATCAATTTCTGTCAGCAAACACCTCGCCCTCCCCTCTTTCTCTCTCTCTCTCTCTCTCTCTACATACACATCCTTACTCTAACACGTTCACAAGCTTCCATCTAATCACGATGTTGGTTCAGGCAAGGAGTTATCAAGTGTTTTTTAGTTATAAATTTGGTTTAGTAAATAAATACACATAGATGCAGAATACATGAAATGAAGAATAAAATTAATGCAAGAAGGTAGGCCTACCCATGCACTTATCTAGGGGAGGGGGGTGTCCAAACACCCCCTTTGACAAAAGGGGCATTTTTAGGTGGTCGAACACCCCCTTTTTGTGTTATTGTAAGTCGGCACACGCCTTTTTGATGTTAAAAACGCCGCCTTAGAATACCTGTTAACTTTTTTTAACACATATTGGATAATTTGAAAGTAACCCCCAAATAATGTTACTTTTTTTCTTTTTGTTTGGCTTGTCAGAGATTTTTTGGAGTAAAAAGACCCCCAAAATACTGATATATACACCCACCCCCTCCCCCTTTTAACAAATCCTGGGTACGGCACTTGGCCTACTAATATTTCAAAATTCACTTTGGGATTGTGTTCACTCTTCACTATTCTCCCTCTCTCTCAATATCTCCATCACTGCGTTCTCCCTCATCCTCTTCTCATGATTTGTTTCTTCATCCTTTCCTTCCTTTCTCTCAATGGCTTGTTTTTACCGTTTTTTGCACCTCTCCATTTTCTCCTCTCTTATTCCCTTCTCCTTTCTGACCCTTCACAAGAAAAGGAAGTTCAAATTAAAGGAAAAAGTTCATTTTTTGTTTCAATAAGGGTATATTCAAATTACAATACAACAGAAATTACAGACTAACTGGTTCGGACCATTATGTGGCTCTGTATTGTTGGTAAGGGTAGGGATTTTTCAAGAAGGATATTATCAGTGGCAAAGGATCAACATTTTATTTTTTAAATAATATATCTGGACATAATATTTCTTGGCAGCAACAAGTGCTGAAGACAACATGCAAGTTGTCTTTAACACTTTTCCTAAAGATTCAGGAAAGGGGGGGGGCACAAGTTACACCCACTCATCCTATTACCACCATCACACCACCAAACCGACCAGTTCTTTGCCATTAAGGGTAATTTTGTTCTGGGTCTTGTGTCGGTCTTATTAGTGTGATTGAGGTATTAGGAAGATGGACAAGGAAAAAAGCCATCAATTGATAAATGTTAAAAAAAAAAAAAAAAAAAGAGGCAAATTTCATTTTCTCTACATGTACAGGAATTCATTGCTACTGAATTGCCATTCACAATAATAAAATTCCATTTCTACTCTATAAAAAAGAGTCACAGCAAAATTGAATTAAGTTTAAATCACATTTCGATGGAGAACAAGAGCCCCAGGGGGCATGAAGCTCACCTGACGTGGATCAATTCACATCTGGTGCAGGGGCCCCTATAAGGCCACCCAGAAAAATTTCATGAACAACTTTCATTCTTCATGTATAGAGGTATCTCTATACACAATACCAAGTCTGAGCTTCCTACCAAGTTCGGTTAAATTCCAATCATTGGTTTTGGAGAAGAAGCTGAAAATGTAAAAAGTTTATGAATGGCGGACAACTTGCCCCAGCCCACCCCCCCCCCCTCCAGTATGTTACCCCTACAGACCCCCTATAGGCCACCCAGAAAAAAAATCATGAACTTTCATTTTTCGTCTATAGAGGTATCTCCATACACAATACCAAGTCTGAGCTATTCCTGATTCTGGAGAAGATGATGATTGAAGCTTTTACACTTGGGGGCCCTCCCCCTGGGCCCCCCTGTGGGCCACATGTACCAATTTAGCAATTTTGGATCCCCTACCCCTAAGGATGATTCCTACCAAGTTTGGTTGAATTCCGATCGTGTGTTTTGGAGAAGAAGATCAGAATGTACATTTTGCCTGGCAGCACCCCCCCCCCCCCCCCTCTCCTGTGTGTTACCCCCACAGGGCCCCTATAGGGCCACTCAGAGAAATTTCATGAACAACATTCATTCTTCATCTATAGAGGTATCTCCATACACAATACCAAGTCTGAGCTATGCCTGGTTCTGGAGAAGATGTTTGAAATTTACATAGCTTTTACAATCAGGGGCTCTCCCCCAGGGTAGCAACTTTGGGTCCCCTAACCCTAAGGATGATTCCTACCAAGTTTGGTTGAATTCCGATCATGTGATCAAGAACATGAAAATGTAAAAAGTTAACGGACAACGGACGACGCACGACGGACGACGGACAAATTTCCATCGCAATAGCTCGCTCAAGCCTTAGGCTCAGGTGAGCTAACAAGAAAAGTCCAGGCCGGTCCACTCTTTGATATCGTCTTCCCATCTTTTCTTCTGTCTTCCTCTTTTTCTTCCACCTTTCACTGTGCCTTGCAGGATGGTTTTTGCAAGACCCGAAGAATGTGAAACATGACATATCATTTCAGTTTGCGCTTTTTCACAGTCATGAGGAGTTCTTTGTATGGCCCAATTGCTTGGTGGATGATGGTGCGGACCGTCTCGGTTATGTGGTCTTTATATGAGATTTTACAGAAGCATCTCATTTCCATTGCTTGAATTCGCCTCTGGAGGTCTGCTGTGAGGGTCCAGGATTCCCAGGCAAACAGGTAGATGGATAGGACGAGTGATCTCATCAATCGTATCTTGGAACTGAGCAAGACCAGGAAGTCTAACACCATAACTAAGCTGACAGTGGCAGGGAATCCAATCAGCACGTACAACAGTTTGGTGGTGCTGTAATAAAAGAAAAGATAGTTTAAAAAAAAATGAATTAGAATTTCAATGAAATAGAATTTTTTTTCTTTTGTGAAAAGGCCATTGCCTGAATTCATGAATACTTCTGTAAGGGTATTACAAGCAACGTACATGGCCTCATGCCCAATCATAAATGGCAATACAGGCTACGCTTATTTTAAACCATAGTTTAGACCATGGGTTTACCCTCCTTTGTGAATTGTGGCCAATGTGTTTCTTAACAAGGTGTCAAGCTTTTCATAACACTTTTTTGGTCATGAACTGAAATGGAAACTGTCCTAAAGTGAAATATGCCAGTGTTGCGAACACAACATGCACTGGTCTACATGATGGTAGAGGTACCTTTTAAAAATATTCTAGTAATTTACACAGCAACACCTTGTGTAAAACTAACGTGCAAACAAATCAGACATGAACTAACAACTGCCTACAAAAAAATTACTTATACTAACAAAAATCTCTATATCTGACTGTAATACAGAATCCCATAAATTATTCATCATAAGAATATAAAATGTAAAGTAAATCCATCCTTCATCCACAAATATTTCTTTCATCATTCATCAAGACAAATTTACAAAATCTATAGGAATGCGGATATAAATATCATAAATTTGTCAACCGGGCGTCGCTAGCGGCAAATGCGCCACCTCTGTTGGCAACAAAAAAAGGGGGGGGGGGGGGAGAGTGAGGGAAGAGGAAATATAGGGTAAAAAAGGAAAGGAAGGGAAAGGAAAATAAACACTAAAAAGAAGGAAAGGAATGGAAGAGAAAGAAGGAAAAACTGGTCAAATTTTTTTGCTCGCTCGCTCAAGTCGCTCGCAAAAAACATTGAGATGTTAATCTTTGGGCAAATGGCTGCACCCTGGGATTGTCAAAGTTCAGATGGTCACATTCGGGCAGCGAAGTGCTAGTATACATGTATATGGGTCTGTTCACAAAGTTGGGGCACCGAAACTTGACATTTTATCGTAAAAACATTGTAGTTTTAACACTATGACTTACACCATTAAGTTGTTTTATATGAATGTACTTGGTGCCTCCAGGAAGCTTTTGAAGAACACAAGACAAATTGTTTTGAGGGGCATTTTCAAAATATTGACAAAAATATACTGGTGTTCCATGTTACATCCACAACCACCTTTTTTTTAGATTACCAGCATATCAACATGCATGATACCTTTATTACAAAGCTAAATCCTATTAGTAATGGGTACATTGTGTTATGGTGCTGACT
Source organism: Heliocidaris erythrogramma (assembly GCA_025617745.1). Taxonomy (NCBI): domain Eukaryota; kingdom Metazoa; phylum Echinodermata; class Echinoidea; order Camarodonta; family Echinometridae; genus Heliocidaris; species Heliocidaris erythrogramma. The sequence goes on from CM046855.1 coordinate 25,722,871, forward strand.
TAATGAAGCAAAACTTTTAACAAAAAAATAAATATCTTCCCTGAGTTTATCATGAATGTTGTGGGTGTAACGGTTTCCAATCAAATGTCACAAGTTGTGGATGAACGAGACACCAAAGAATATCTGCAACTTTCATCAATAACTCTTGAAGTCAGTATATACTCTCATTGCAGTTGTTGTTGCATTGAATTAAATAGAGAACCTAAAGTAACCAGGCAAATATTTATCATCAAGAGCATTATGGATGTGCCGTTATGTCTCAAAATAAGACTTTGCGGATGTAACACGGACACAATGTCCGGTTACATCCACACGCTGGTTTTTCATAATTATTTCCAAAATACATTGTGGAACAACATGTTTATGTTTCTCAGATGCTTTTTATTTTCACCAGAGATAGAATGGCCAAGTAAGAAAATTCTAACTAGACTTTTTCATCAAATTACAGGGGATTACAGAAAAAAATGTCTCAAAAGGTGCCCAACTTTGTGAACAGACCCATATCCACATATTGAAGAAGAAAGGTTCCAGGATAATTACATACCGGTAACTTATGTAATTATCTGGCAAAATATTTAGAAATTGAAAAGCTGATATTTGGGCATAAGGCGTCAGTCCCTCCTTACGAAATGGGCCTGTCTGATCAAGATCTCTATGTCTGCGATTTTCTTTTATTAATTTTTGTCGGGGGAGAGGGATTAGGGTGCAGCAGTTTTGTCGGCAAAAATGGGTATCGCATCCATTTGTTGGCAAATTTGAGTGTCACAATCCCATTCAAAATGTTCTATCAACGCCCCAGTTAGTCAAGCTCTTGCATGACAAAAACTTTAATGGAATAGACCCAAGTGGCAATAAACCAGCTGAATTTTATTTTTTATTATACTTCATTTCTTTATTTTTTACATGTAGACCCTACTACTCCAAATACAAAATTGTTCTTTGTTTCATTCCTGTTCTATAATTGCACATCTCTCAAGTAAACATGGAAGGTGAGGAAAGAGGATATTTACCTGTAGGTGAGTGTAGATCTATTTGCATGTTTCTGGCATGACTGTGTCTGCTCCATCATCAAATAAGAGATGTCATGCATCTGTAAGCAAAATAGAATGACTAGTCAAATGTATCCATAACAGACTATCAAACCGTTTTCTTAGACAAGTATATGGATCTGAATGAAGACTAAAAATAAGAGTTTGTCGATATCTACTGAATCATATACATGTACCTGTGAACAGCCCACACCTCCCTGTCCTATTGCATATCCACTTATCCAGGGAAGTATTAGAAAACTTTTTAAAAATAAAATTCAGTAGTATGAAGGGGTGGGTCCATATAACTGAAGTTTGCCATTGGATTTCTCCAAAAATAATATGCATGGAATAGCACTAACCAAGATAAAATATTTATTCATGCTTATGCCCAACATACATTGCGATTTCCCGAATATTGAATGCAAAATTTTTAAAATTTACAGATCAGATCTACCAGTAGTTGGAAACTATCTGTCCGGACACCCAACATAGGTATACTTAGTGATAAGGATTTCTCATTCTCATTGATAAGAACTGTCACATATAAATCCTATATAAATCAAGATTTTGAACTGCTAAGAAAACAATGCAATTACTCAATGGCATGATTGGTATGTAATATTCCACCAGATTGGAAAAGCGGCAAGAAGAAGATTCAAAATTCCTGGAAAGAGCAGAGTGAATCTATTTTTTCAAATCTGGAAGAAAGAAACAGATCTAACGATCCGGGGGGGGGGGGGGGGGGGGGGGGGAGCACTCAGTATATACATGTACATGCAGTGTGTGGTGGGTATGTGCCGCCCAGAAGACCCCCATTTTTACACTAAAGTTTTCGTTCCAAAGCATACCATTTTTTTCTTGAGAAAAAGAGAAAAAACATTCCAAAGCAACGTTTTTTTTTTTTTCATTTTGTCGTTCTAGTCGTTCTGGCACGTCTCGCCTTGCCCGTTTCGCTTCAAAGACAACATAGAATAGACGTGCCATGGCACACTGCGTTTAAGCGAATGCATGGGAGCTTGTGTGTGGGTACCAGGTAGCTGTACGAGCTCCTTGGCTTATCAATCTGGTACTTGCCTATGGAGCTGTACATGGGATCCATATACCTTGTGTGTTGGAAGGCATCACCCCAAAAAACTACATCTAAATATCACCATTTCTCACATAATTTGACCCATGCAACCCACCCTCGGAATTTGCTATAGGGGTTACCTTCCAGGATCAACTAAGATTGTAAAAATTGAATAACTAAAAAAGGGGGAAAAAGACTAAAATCAACAGATTTTTTTACCTTGCATTTGTAACGTATACCGGTATATATATGGGACACACAAACCTTACCTTGCATGGGTAGTCCCATATAACTTACATCATGTGCAAGTAAAAAAAAAACCTGATCACACCTGCCAGTTTTGTGTTGTTTTTTTTTTGTCAATCAATTTTTACAACCTTAGTTGATCCTGGAGTTGAAGGTAACCCCTTTAGAAACTCTGACTCTGAGGCCTGGCTGAGGATGGTTTGCATGACAGTGACTCACAGTATGTGAGAAATGGCAATATTTATTTTTAGATCTATTTTTTTTTTTTTGGGGGGGGGGGGGGTTGATATCTCATTATCTGCCTCCACACACGGTATGGATCCTACCTATATTATGAGCTCCTTGGCTTATCAATCTGGTACTAGTACTAGTAGTACTGGCCTACGGAGCCGTTCATGCCATGGTATCCAACTGTGAGTGGAGTCGGAGGCACATATCAACAAAAACAAGATCTAACAATAACTTGTAACATGTCATGCATGTCTAAATGAATTATAATCATTCCTCACATACTTACGAGCCATACAAACCAGACATTTTATTCACAAGCCTCAAAATGTTGTTTTTCACGTCAAAAACTCCCGAACTGCGTGTAAATGAATATTTGAATAAGTGCGCAGACATGGGATTGGGAACCATGCAAGATTGTTTATAAAAAATGTTATATTCAATGTTGAATTAGGGCCTACTTGAAATGACAAGACGGTGAAGACCACCGTTTCTTGTGAAAATGGCATTGTCCTTGCTCTAATTTTGATGCAATTTTTTTTCAAACTTACTCTTTAGAATATCAGGAATAAAATAAAATAAATCTTTAGAGGAATAGTAAAGAAATTCTTGTTCATTTTTCCCGTCAAAACCTTAGGTGCGCAGACCTAGCGCTCCCCATACAGCTGCGGAGGCCAGTACCACTGCCACTATACCAATTACCAGATTGATCAGCCAAGGAGCTCGGCGTACAGTAAAGTACGCAGTACAATCATGTACATGTAGGTCACCCCATTATACCCGGGATACCACTCCAGTCGATAGAGCTAGAGTCAATAAAATCTTACAAATCTTACAAATCTTACAAATCTTACAGTGAGTTGTGGATATCACACTGTGCCCCTGTCCCGGCGCTGGCATCAATCTGACTAGACAGCTGCCGCTGCTTGTCTGAAGGAGAAAAAAATCTCAAGTCTCAAGATGATAAAACAAACGTCGAGAACTAGCTTTCAGTATGCATGCTAGCTAGCTGCACTGAGCCGAGTTAGTTAGCTACATGCGATATGCGTATACGCTGGCGCTGGCTGGCATGGCTCGCCGACGGGTACGGTACGACCGTATACCGTTGCACTGTACAAGTAACTATCCCGACAGCTCAGCTAGCTAAAAGCTGGTATATCACTGGCGCCTAGCGCCTGTAAGTTGATGTTGGGTATAAACTGGCTTACCAGAGATAACATGTACGAAACACACATAGCGTATTGCCAATGTCTCACAACGAACGCATGAGGACGCTAGACCAAATACTGTTTGAAACGTAGATCTGCCGTTATTTCAGCCAGAATTTTGATTTCAAAACCATATTTATTTTCTTTTTTAAAAATAGTAAATGAGCTCCAATTTCTATCTTACTTTCACATGTCACTAATTATAGTTCTAACAGTAGGATTATATATAATTGGACCACTTTCACGCTGAATTTGTCAAATTTTGCAAAGCTACACAATACCTTTAACAAACTTATAACGTAAAATCTAAAGAGTGATACTTAAGTATCAGTTTGCCCACAAAAACCTCCATTTCAAACAAAATTACATCTGTATCCCCAATACCCAGTATACACACATGTATATGATCCTAATGGTCAATATGACCATTGCTTGCTGATGTGCTTGTAACATACATTATCTTCAAAGTGAGTATTTCATACAATTCTATCACAAAAATGGTTTAAAGGGATTCGGTAACTTTGTGGAGGCTTGATTTAATATATTGTTGAATTTTGATATCTGTCTTGTATAATAATGTTCAGAAGGATAAATAAGTAGCAGGCATATAAAGGTTTTCAAATATATAATGCTATTATTAAGATATCTATGACTGAATACTCCTATTTACGAAAGCGTATGGCCATACGCTTTAGTCTAACACTGAGTCTATGGGGGAAAATGAGTCTGGCATTTCCGGTCACTTGCATATGTTTACTTTTGTGAAGCACATGATGATTTTGAAGTGCTTTTTTTTTTCCTGGGCTTCATTTTTACTGGGCTTCGTTTTTACACCATATTACATACACTGATAGCATGTAAGGCCAGGCAGCTCAGATTTTATCAAGCCTCTACAAAGTTACCAAATCACTTTCAGAATGCTAGTACAGTCAACCTCGCTTAAGTCGACGTTGCGTGTGGAATAGTCGCTCAAGTCAATGAAAATAAAAAGTCCCAATTTATACTCATAGACTTACGTGTGTTAATCCTTTGCACAAGTCAATTTTTGTAGGTCGAATACTCGCCTAAATCGATCACAGCGATGTGAAATCAATCATTGTCAACACTGCCACACGCCGATTTTGTTTACAAAAATTCTCTGACTTGCTGGCGAGATATTCGCGTCCTCTCTCGCGCATTCTCTCCCGCTCTTATGTGAAGAACAAAATGTCAGGTGTTAAGTCGTGTTTGCACGGCCGGCCCGACGGACGGATGCCGTACCTGCATGCACTGCATACATTTTTTTTACCTTCACGGCTATGTCTATATAAATGGATGTAAGGGAGGATTTAATACATTGGAATTAATCACTGGACGTATCTGGATTTATTATTTATTCTCCAACTTGTAACAGGAGTGTGACGTAATATACTGGGTACATGAAAGGTGCAGTACATGTATGTTCTTATTTTCTCAAAGTCGGCACAACATAAATCATGGTACATTATGTGATGAGACCTCCCAGTCGATCAAACCGCCGGGCCGCCAGCCACAGTCCGCACTGCGGCGTCCCTGTGTTATGTATACACGCGTAATTCGGATTTTCTTTGACTTCCGCACAAGTCGAAAATTGCCTAAGTCGACGCATTTCACTCAGTCCCGTCATGATCGACTTAAGCGAGGTTGACTGTATTTAGTAATCAAAACACAACCTTACACTTTGGTATTTCATGATTGATTCAAACCCTCCGGGCGAACTCGGCCCACATTTCTGGTAGAACGCCATAATTATGAATTGCAAAATGTCAGATTTTTCTGACATTTTGCACACACATCACATGCACAAGCTTATGCGTGCAAAGTCTATCTATCTCCACGCACATTTGTGCGAGATTATAATTACCTTAACATGGAGAAGGTTTATGGTTCACCATGTGGTTAGTCCTGAAAAAGACTGTTGAGTAAGAAGAAGAAAGTGGAGAAAAGTTGAGGGGAGAAGAAAAGGAAAGGTGAGATAGAAATTCAGAGAGTGTAGAAGTATTCTTGATAGTAATCTTGAAAGTGTGAAAGTCCTGAAAAGGACTGTAAACCACTTTCTTCTTTAATACTCAACAGTCCTTTTCAGGACTAACCACATGGTGAACTGTAAACCTTCTCCATGTTATCAGTACCACCATGCAAACCTCTTCCTTCAAAAATCATCATCACCATGCATTGAATGTGTCGTATTGCCCGTATTTGTGGGGTGCATAGATTTAGGACCCCTGGCCATACCAAGTATATCTTGTTGGATTGTCCAAACTCCAAAATGTATGACATAGCTCGTCTTGGGGAAAGTATACTGTAAAAGATGAGATTGGGAAGATATGAAATTATTCTCTTAAAAGAAGACACCACTGACAAATTTTAGCACTTTTACAATTTTTAATGTTATAAAACTAGTCAGATTGACCAAAAAACTCATCGCTCAGGTCGATAAAATCATAGATCTCGATTTTTAAAAAATAAATATTACAATATCTACTAGTACGAGCCGCAAAAATCCGTTACGTCACTGCAGCACTACTGGTTTTACCATGGCAAATCACGGTAATGCCGATTTGGAGCAATACACAGATCGCTTTCACAGCGCCTATAAAAATGCTATTTGTGAGACAATTATGTATGACAAAAAGAAAATGTTATTCATTTTTCAGTTTTTGGTATTTTTGAATATTATCTGCTGAAAAAATAAAGTGCTTTAGCAAAATTTTTTCACAATTTATCGAATTAATAAAATTAAAATTGGCACTACTGTTTGTGATCGTTCGTACGTGCTTCCCATTAACGCGTGTACTTTAAGGCACGCGCGGAAAGCTAATGCAGCAAGCTGCATTGTTTACGTTCTTACGTTCGCGATATAGATAGCAAGTACGACATTAACATAAATTCCTGGTTAATCTGCAAGTAAAATCTGATCACATTCTTCAATAAGCTTGTAATCTAAGCTAAGGAGATGAATGAGGGATTTTCTGGGCGAAGAAAGATTGCTTGCTTGTAAAGATTTTGTGGGAGAATATGGTTGGTACAGTGTCTGGCTTTAGCAGCTTCCTGGGTTTGTATCCTAGGCACACGGCTTGTAGGTTGGTCTCGAACGCCAAAACGTCAAAATGGTCTTCACAGACCACTCGAAAACGGGAATAAATGTACATTTTGACGTTGAATTTAGTTGTTCCAATGTTCCTTATCCATACAGCACACCTTTCTCTATCCTTCTTCGGATCAGGGATGGCAAAAAAAGATTTTACGGGACAATTTCACGACGATTCGAACAGTAAATTGCTTGGCACAACGGCATTTTTGCAACTCCACGAATATGTATGCATGCTATATGCGCTATCGTCTGCTTTTACGGACGCGTAACGCACACGCATTGTGGTGGAAACTCAAAGTGCTGCAATGACGTGACAGCTTTGGCCGACACGAGCCAATTTGCGTATCGACAGTGGCAAAATCATACTTTTTATATCAAAATATACGCACTTGTAGGCTGTTCAAAAATTACAATTTCGATACTGATTAGTTCCTAGGGACATGCAGAACAACATATTTTTTCAAAATTTGCCAGTGGTGTCTTCTTTTAAATACATTGAAATGATAATGTATTGTTGAGAGGTGATCTGTTTTGTTGCTGTTTTTTTGTTGGATGAGTTGTCTGATAAAGATTCATTAATGTTTTGTCATGACTCATTTCAGCTTTGAACTACTGAGAAAATAAGTAGGTCTACTGTATCAAATTCTTTCAAAGAACGTTGGCAAAACAATCATGCCAAGTCTGAGGCTTGGCACAGTATACAGGAAAAAGTGTGAGAGATATCAATCTTGTGTCAGATTGCTGACCTTAATACTAGGTGCCCTCAATGCCCATTAGTGTCCTAGACCACGTTTACACAGAGTGAACTCGAGTTCAAATTCGACAGCGAATTCAATTGCGACCTTGGATTAGCATAAATTATTTTTCGGTGGGCTGTTTACACCAAGCGTTGGACGAACTCGAATTCAGAAGGAAAGTGAATTCGACTTGATTACGCCCTCGCTTGGTGGGAATATCGTGATTATCAACTTCCGGGTTAAATTTGTGAAAACCCTGCGAGTGAGTTCAAAATGGCGGTAGCGAGTATTGTAAGCGCAGTCATTTTGATCTGGTTTCGTATGATTTTACGTCGGAATAGGAATATCCTGATCAATAATTATATGCGACAGCAACGTGTCAGATCTGCTCGTCGAGCAGACCGTTTAAGAAGATGGCGGGAAGATTTTTTCTTCAATCCTTTTTTTTGGGGGGGGGGAGGGGGGGGCGAAAGACTGCAAAAGGTAGAATTTACAAGATACTTCAGTGATTTACTGGTTAAATATTGTTTAACATTAAAATAGTTTGAGCTATGCAATGCAATGCTTCATTCATAGTGTAATTTTCCAATATCTTTGCCTGAATAAACCTATAAACTTGACAACTCTGTTAAGCCTCCATGTCAGTTTTTCACACATTTACCTTTTGTACATTGGTCTGAATCGATATGTGACCCGCTCCCACAAACCTGCCGTAATGGATAAAATTTTATTTTAAAGATTTGCTTGTAGCTAAATTGCTCAAATAGCCAGTTTTTTCTATTAATTTGGATGTATTGTCTGAATTGTCCTGGTGACTTCGGCGGGTTTTGTAGGATCGTTCGTGCGTTGTAGTTCACTTGGTGGATGACGCTTATTTACTGACGCGTTGGTTAGCAATACCGGAAGTGACGTATGACGGGGTCACTGGCTGGATATTTGCTAGTCGACTTTCAATTACGTGTCCGTTCACACAGCAAATAGCGAATTTAAATTCGATAAAAGTCGAGTTTGAATTCGATAAATGTTGCTCTGGGTCGTCATTCGAATTCGAGTTTTGAACTCGAGTTCTAATTGCGACTACCCTGTTTACACACAAATGAACTCGAGTTCAAATTCGACTAAAGTCGACTTCAGTCTCTGTGTAAACGGGGTCCTAGAATGAAAATTTCTTATGTGATATGTGCATCGGGCACTGAAAGTGTAATTTTGTGTTTGTATGTATGCTATTATTAAATATTCCATGATTGGTATCATTTCTGGTTATCCAAATGTTAAAGTCGAGCTGATAAAATGTATTTTTTACTTTTATCAAATCAAAATCTGTATTGGTCAGTAATCAACATTGTACAGAAAATTAAAAGGATGGCTCACTGACATGGCCCTCTCCCTTTTGCACATCGTGGCCTGGGTTGGTCCCACAGTACAACTTAACAGTGAAGACTGACATTCTTGTTTTTATTGATTTCAGTCGGTTATCATACCAAGTTATGACAGGCTTAACAGTCACCCATCGGGAGAGTTGGTTAACTCTTCTTCCCTGTGTATTATTACCTTTTATATTTTCTTGTCTTTATTTTACTGCAGTCTCACACAATTCTGTTGATACAGCCAGGAGAGATAGCAGACACAAGAACATACACAGATTACAATTCTGTGAGAGAATGTATGGAAGGTAAATTTGGGTAGCTTTTATTTGTCAATGTGTAAAATTTATTCTAATCATAACACATACAGTGCTGCCAACCTAAAATCGTATTCCTTACCTTTTACGGTTGATAAGGGGGTATGGCATTGTGTATCACAGGCAAAAATTTAGAACAGTTCTTGTAACCCAGAGCCATAAATAGTTAATGCCAGTGGATAACAAAAGGTTGTTCGAGGAGACAGGTGCGATGCATTATGGTAATGTTGTGTTCCAAATTAATTCCAGACATCCATAGATGTTGGTACCCCCTTATCAAGTGTAATAGGAGCGAAACTGGGTGTGCAGACTAGTTGGCATGTCTGCACATATGACACAAACCTATAAGATCAGGACTGATATTCAATTCAATTAAGCCCCATAGTTTATTTGTATCAGCACTTTTTAGTAGTATTTTAAAAGCAAAAAACAGAGCTTTCACAGACACAGCAGAAAATTATTTTCACATGTATACTGTATGAATGATATCCATTTGCAAATACCAGGGTAGAAAAATTTAAAAAACAGAAGAAATACATATCTGAAAATGAAATTTATTAGTGTCAAACTTTGCCCTTTTTGTTTCCTTCTCTCTAAATTGACTTCTAATCCAGGAATCTGCAGGATCTTTGAGGAACACCTGAAAAGGTTGCACCCTAACAGCCCATCCATCACATATGACATTAGTGAGCTTTTTGAGTTCATTGATAATCTGACAGACCTAAGCTGCCTAATGTAAGTTGGATTAATTGAGCTCAAGTCATAAAGCAGAATTTTGTTATTTTGTTAGAATAGGATAATAAGGAAATTCACCTGTTTGGTTTGATAGTTTTGTAATGATAAAGTAGCTCAAGAATTCAGAGGTAGATGTTCTGTTCTTGTATGGCGCATATCACATGATATTGTCTCTACTTGATTTGGAATATTAATAATAATAATAATAATCCGCTTTTATATAGCGCCTAATACATCGGTGATGTCTCTAAGCACTTTACAGATATATTATTACCCCGGTCATCGGATTCTGGCATGCCCGCACACAATGTATGCACATTCTCCGCTCCCTGGGGAGTATTCCAGCAATGGGCAGTACAGTGATGCTCACATTGCTAAGCAAACTACATTAACTTTCGCATCCTATCAGGTACCCATTTAACACCTGGGTGGAGAGTGGCAAATGTAGATTAACATCTTGCCAAAGGATGCTAGTGCTGCGGTGGGATTTGAACCCCGGACCTCGTGGTTCACAGTCCGGGGACTTATCCACTGATCCACAACACCTCTATTAATCCAGCTCTAGTCTTACCGCCATAATAATTTAATAGTTCAAGTGTGGCAAATTTAGATTGAAGATAAAGTTGAGTTCTGATCATGAGACTACATTGTGAAAAGAAACTGTTTCAAAGCAATTGGGGAAAGGCTGATAATATCTACCGGTACATAAGAATTGGTGTATAACTTTGAAGAAAATAAAAATGATAAGAAATTGACCCAATCGTGCTGAAAAGCACATGCCCTGCACACAAAATCTGTATTTGGGACTGCACACAAAATCTGTATTTGGGACTGCACACGTATGTGGCATGAATGTTCGGCCCAAAATCTTGAGCTATTTTTTGTCATATTTTGAGTATTAAGTCATTTGAGATACAATCCTTTTCATTGGACATTTCTACTATGATGTTCTTCCAAACTGAACATAAAAAGAATGAATAAGCTCACGAATTTATTTGTCAGCAAAAAATAGGCCTTCTCTTCAGTGTCTTCCCCAAGGAGGATATTAGTGCTGTGGCAGGTATTCAGGTCCTGTACCTTGTGGTCCACTGTCTGATGAATTGACTTCTGGGGGGTGTTTCACAAAGAGTTAAGTTTGACTTAAAATCACGTGTAAGTGCTAATGCTCATCCGGTATTGAAAGCGTTATCTTATTGGTAGATTACCCAATAGAGCGCTTCCCTTGAGCATGATCTGATGCGGTGATGTGTCATATACCGCACACAAGTAGGAATGTAAGTGCGACTTTAAGTCAAACTTAACTCTTTGTGAAACACCCCCCCTGGTCCACGTAACCTCTGTACCATTTATCATAAAAATCAGTTTAACAATTAGAAGTCCTCTGGGGGGTGTTTCACAAAGAGTTAAGTTTGACTAACAGTTGCACTTAAATTCCTAGTTGTGTGCGGTATATGACACATCACCGCTTTGGTCAGATCATGCTCAAGGGCCACGTGCTAATTGGTAATCTACCAATGAGATTACGCGTTTAATACCGTATGCGCGCATTGGCACTTATGCATGACTTTAGTCAAACCTAACTCTTTGTGAAACACCCCCCTGGTCCACAGTTTCTAACAATAAGCCAGTTCGGGGTTGCAATCTGAGCATGAGCAGATAAAGGTCATCTGTACCAAATTCTAAAACCCACTGACACTAACATTCGATATGTGCTCATGAATGTCATGTACCGTAATCATTATTCAATTATGCACTAATGGTGCATTCCATGATATCCAGGTGGAAGTATTCTTTTTAAAGGGGGAACAAAAGCTATTCATGAGGCACCTCTATCACTCCCAGAGTTATTTTTCTGAAGTGCACATAAAGGGACCCTCCATGTCTAAAATATCTGTGGATATTTGGGGTCATTTGTACAATCTCAGTACCATCGCTAACCCCGAACTGGCTTGTAACAAGTTCTGTTGTATTTGTGTAGTACACTTGCTTTTAATATTGCATTAAAAAATGATCACTGTTGTTACAATCTACTTGAATAATGGAACATTTGCTTGGTTCCGTTTAACCCATAATATAACATAATAATTTCCCTATAGGGTTAGGGTACTGCTCTTAGTTTTCTTGATAAGAATTGTTTCAATGATATCATGGTATGTCTTTTACTCTTTGTTTCAATTTTACCCCAGCTTCCAACCGACTGCAAACATGTATGTACCAGTGAACAAGGACTGGATTAAGGAGAAAATTTATCTCACTCTGAGAAAGCAAGCTGCTAAGTGATGATTTGATATCCACTGGTCACTTCACATTGAAACCTTGAACATACGATGACAAATCAAAAATCAATATCCTGCGAGATACAATGGGCTCATTGTTGTTAGAGAGAGTGTGCAGACTTCCAGAGGAAATCTTGATTTTTTTGTTTTTGAGGCATCAGTGATTCCATTCTTGGAGTAATCATACGTTCTCACACTTGTCTGTTTATTATATTTTTCTACCATCGTACTAAAATGAGATGTATCAGTGTGAAACGGTCGATTTGACAGGATGAATAATGCGTTTTAATTTTGTTTAACAGGTTTTATGATTTTGGGGCAGGTCATGCTGTTGGCAGTTGTCAGAATTTATGTTTTTTTTTAAATATATTTTTGTGATTGAAACTCAAGAGGATAGAAATGAAGATACACAGGAATTTTTTTATTTTGGGTCAATCATGAAATCATTGAACAACTAGATACATTTATCAAACTTATTTTACAGTGGAAACAGTATATTAGGACTGAGTTGTGAATAAAATTGTGCTTTTAATTACATAACTGTTTTGTTGAGAGGAATTTCTTTGATCATAAAGATGTAAAAGTGGCATCTATTTTTTCCATAAAAAAAAAAGTGCTTGGTGCTGGGAAAATATATATGATATCATGTTTTTTTTTTGTTTTTTTTTAATTTCCTGCATTGAGGTACTTTTTTGTTTTATTTGTTATTGTTTAAAGCAGAACTTGTGCAGATATAAAAGTATAATGCTCCTGAGTGTGTATCTATAGTTTCCTTACGGCATGATTAACACATTTAAATGTCTTTATCTTAGTTAAAATGAGTCTGATTATCTAGTAAATCAGCATAACATGTCATAACATGCTGTGTCAAATGTATTAATGGAAGTTGTGTATATTATTTCAAGGAAAGGTTTTCTTGGAAAATCATTTGCATTTTGCTGGTCCCAACGACACATCGACTTTTGAATGATTAACACTTCAGAATATCTTTACAACAGTTTCTCTCTTAAGGATAACTGTATCAAGATTTCCCAAACAGCTGAATTGACAGTACTACTGAGCCAATATTGGCAACTTCAGGTTGTAATATGTCATTGTCTGTATGGTCTTTTTGGAGTTCTATTGTGGAAATGAGATAATTTACTGATTTCCCCTATACCAGATGTAATAATTGATTGGTCTTGTGATTTTGGTTAACGACTGACAGGTCTTATGTTATACAAGTGCTTTCCAATCAACAACAAGATCCACACCCAGGAGGGAAATATCTCAAAATGAAGTCTTTTTTTTCAAACCATACTGAATGCTTTCTTTGAAGTTTGATAGGCCATCCATGCTGCAAGCAATCCAAAATGGGATTATGTGTGAGGAGTGACCTGAAAGATTTGCTAAATGAGATTTGTACACAAAACCATGAGTCTGGTGTGAGCTAACTGTGATGATGCATTGCTCATAGATCATTAATCGTTAACTAATTGTATTTGCTGTTCCGAAAATAACAAGAAACATATTTTATTGTTGCACAAGTTCACTTTTTATCGAAATTTGTTTTACAAGACCATCTTTGATTGTACATGTATTTCATATTTCCAAAAATAACAATAAATGTGTGTTTTATCATTGTACTATTGCACTTTTTATCAGTATTTGTTCTGATATTGTTAGTATAACAATTGATTGAAAATGATGTCTTAAGTCGATCAAAGAGGTTAAAAAACATGACTAGGTCAAGCATTGACTCTGAATAGTGAAACATACCTACAAATTCTACTATGTGCAGGTATTACACAATAATTTATAAATCATGTAGAGTCGACCATTTTTAAAGATACATGGACATATAATAGCATTGGTTTCCAATTGCCCTACTAATTGTCAAAATAGCTTTCCTCTCAAAATATCCCAAGAAACATGATTGCCTATTACATTACTGTGTCAAAATGATATGATATAAAGATAAAAATGTTCAAAGTCATGATTTATAAGATGGGCTTGCTGATGAGTAAACAAGCCCTTTACTTTGTGGTGGACTTATCTTGCCATGAGTACTAATTTAAACGAAGAACAGAGACTTTGAAGATTAGATGATGCAGTAGTGTGAACTCCTATACAATAGAGATTGTTCGTTAAGAGTAAGTACAAAGTGTCTTACCCCATGAAGATTGCTTCTGTAGGGATCAAATGACCTGATTGTTATTCCAACTTATATTCTAGTATTTGATTTTTAAATTAATGCTACTACCTTACACGAAAATCTGACCTTAAAATTAAATTTCTTTTAAAAAAAAATAATTTCTCTGTTTTCAAAGAAATGGATTACAGGTAATGAAAATAACAATAGTACAATTTTAAGAAAAAAGTCTCAAGATCACTGAATATGTGGGATCCACAAAATTTTTATGTCTACATGTAAGTAGTATAGTATTGGACAACTCTACTCTACAAGTGTTCTACTTGCATTATCATTTTTCCCACTATGAAGTACTTCTAGATACATAAACTTAATTAGTGCAGGATTGAAGTTGAAAGGTAGACCAAGTTTTATTTTCCTATTTCATTTACTATTCTAGATTTTGTTTTCAACAACTAAGTGTTTTTAGTTGCAAGAGTTTGCATTTGATATCTCTAATTTGCACTATAATAATAATGTGCCAAAGAAATAATCCTCACATTTCTGTGGAGAGTGTATGGTGAATCCTTTCCAAAGTGGTCGTGCGCCCTCTAGTGTCATAGATTTTACAACTGCAAGTTTCTTGTTAATGACTTTAGAGAAACTTTTTAAAGTTCGTAATTTTTTTGTTCAAAGCGAGATATTTTGTACTTTTAACTTTGATGTCATGTATATACATGTGTTATGTGTCAAGTACACAGTATAAGAAACAATTTGGTTTCTTGCTTGTTCTTTTTTAAAACCATTTTTGAATAAAAATCAGAGATAAAAGTTTTATGGCACGTTTACATGTATTATTCTGTCTCTTTTGATTGCTGAACACGTGCACCCACACCCCTCACTCTCTGTAAGCTCTGACATACGTACACCAACATGCAACCCCCTTCCCTACACACTCATTTATTGCCATCAATATCACTAAATATTACTTTGGTTGTTCTTAGAAGGTTCATGTTTGCATGGTGGAATAGATAATAAGTTTTTCGTTTCACGATATGTGTATGTCATGGAAAGGATTGGTTGGAGAAGGACTGAGCACCTCCTTTCATCTGGTTTACCAGTCCTTTTTCAGGGGAGTGTTTTGTCAGTGATATTTACCGACAAATTTACTCTCAGCCAATCAGATGCAAGGATTTTAGTAGCTTATAACAGTTGTCGGTAAAAATCACTGACAAAACACATGATGAAACACTCCCCAGGACTTCACCTTTTCCAGAAAGATACTCTGTACATGTACTACTATTCTCTCTCTCTCTCACTATTTTATATCTCCTCTTCTCTCCTTTGCTCCACTATCCTACAACGTCAACCCAACAGTCTTTTTCAGGATTTACACACATGGTGAACCGTAAACCTCATCAACTTTAAAATATTACTTTGTTTTAAAGTAGAACTTTAAGGATTTTAAATATTGGCTTAATACTTATTATTGCATAGATGGCATAAATTAAACAAGGTTATCCAAATTCAACGCTTGGAAACATTTGAAGTAATGATTATTATCAATTATAAAACGGTAAAATACAGCCCCCGATATAGCAGCTGAAGAGCTCCTCGAACGCTGCTGAGATATGTGACGACACACCAATTATTTATCAAATTATAAAGAGTTTGGTGTATTTAAACATGACCTTATTTCACACCATTATAAAGGGAAAGTGAAACTGATTCTGATAGCTAAAACCGTTTGATTGTAAATACATAGGAGAAGGGTCAATGATCAATGAAATAAACCCCACTTTCAAATTGAAAAGCCCTCCGAATAATAGCAGGATGGTATTCGTTCCCTCTTGAAACGCCGAACATGCCCGGTGCAAACAGCTGAAAATACAATGGCGTCTTATTTTGTTTACAAGTGACTGATTCCTTTATTTTTTTAACGCTGCATTTTTCATCAAAATAATACCATACACGAAGTTAAGAGTGAGGCAACAGACTAACATTAAGACTGACGCTAGTCAAGGAAGAGAAATAAGTGAAGAGGAGATGACAAAATAGGCTCTGAAAAATGTGTAAGATGTTATGGGACATCGTCTGCTTATCCAGGACTGGTCCAGGGTGTGTCGTCACATATCTCAGCAGCGTTCGAGGAGCTCTTCAGCTGCTATATCGGGGGCTGTATTTTACCGTTTTATAATTGATAATAATCATTACTTCAAATGTTTCCAAGCGTTGAATTTGGATAACCTTGTTTAATTTATGCCATCTATGCAATAATAAGTATTAAGCCAATATTTAAAATCATCAACGTTCTACTTTAAGCAGGATCGATCCCGAGTGTGACGACATCAAAACATCGCTATATTTCTGGCGAATCCTCGGATATTCCAGATGCTGAGAAGAGCTTTTATTTGTGTTGTTTTTATAATCATCAGATACGCAGTTGACATAAAACTTATACGATTGCCATCTGTAAGCTTCCCAGTTTCTAGTGATACATTAATTGCCATATTTGTGATTTTCTTTGAATAGCTACTTTAAAGAACATTTCAAAGCAAAACAATTCCGTAAGCAGAGTAAAAAAATAATTTAAATGAATGAATGAATAAGTTTTGATCCAAGGAGCTCATAGAGTTGTAGGCCTACATGTATTTCTGTTTTTCCTCTGGTTGAAAGCTCTCCCTGAGCTTAGATCCACATGATTCAGGTTCTTTAGGTTGTCGTCACCTTTACGGCAAGGATTTACCAGCCAGATGTGCTCAGGTCGCCACTGATGATTCATGGCAGATAAAAGTTATTCTTATGGTATGTAGTTTGCATTCTGATTTTGCTGCCATATTCATCCTTTGATCATCTTAATTAGTAAAATAAGACAAGATGGATGTATTTCCATCTCTGTTTTGTGAGGAATTTTAGAACAAATAAGCGCCATGAGCGCCCAGCTGAGGCGGATATCACAACTATACATGTACAAGAAGCCATCATCATCATCATTTACAGAGAGGAGCCACCTACCTATACTGTGAACTTTATTTTCTATAAAGTTACTATAGCCTCATCTTCAAATGAGAAATGCGATCTTTTCTTCTTTTTTTTTCCTTCTTCTTCTTTGGTCGGTTCACAGACCGTTTCGGATTTTTCAAAAAATATTTAAATTTAATAATTTCAATACAGTTGTTTTCTCATTAAATTTGCTACATATATCACCGTTCCTTTATGACAGGTTATTTTCAGTGAAGGAATAATCAATAACCTCTTCATAACTAAAGGCCAGGAGCATCGCAAGGATTGCCGAGAGAATTTCAAAAGGGCGGGATGGGGGTGACACTCAACCCATCTCTGCAAATTCAAAGAACCTTTGTTTTTGTTTCGTTTTGTTTTGTTTTGTTTTGTTTTGTTTTTTTTTTGCTGTTCATTTGCTTGTTTGTTTCGTGGTTTGTTGTTGTTGTTGTTGTTGTTGTTGTTGTTTTTTTTTTTTTTTTTTTTTTTTTTGTGGGGGGGGGGGGGGGGTGGCCATTAAGCTTGTTAGCATCTCTTCTCCATGTGAAGAATTATGTTGGCATATATATTATGGTTGGCCGATGTCAGCAAGTGTAACAGTTTAACAAAAAATCTGTACTTCGGTGGATTCTTTTTTTAAAAGGGGAGCGGGGGTTTAAAACAATGTCGGCATATTTGGTTCGACAACCAAAATTCAAAACAAAAAAATCTTTCATTTCCTTTACGCGTGCTGTATCGGATATTGCAATGAAAGCTGGGTTTTCAAGAGTATGATTCCACAGCTACGTAAATAACTCTGAAGAATGCATATCCTGTGTACAGCTATTAGATTTAGGTAGGATTTGAAAACGGAACAAAAATAATAGGCTTATTGCACCATGTATTACTATTACAACGTATTTGTTACAGTAATTGAATGACTAAAAGAAAAAGAATAAGTATATCATATTCGGGTACTGAAGATGTTATTTTAGTTGAAAATGGATAAATATATATAGTTCTAAAAATATAAAGATGAACATACCTCTGTCATGTGATGACGTCCCTGGATAATGGATATGGATGAAACTAGGTAATCTAGGTCCCTATGTCTTAAAAATGATGCAGGGTAGCAGGCCAACTAATGGAAAATTAGGAAGCCTCTTTTGTATTTTTGTTTACAAGACAAAAACAAAATTTTGCATTTTGGAAAAATGAAGTATTTGAGATTTTGTGATTGTTGTTACGGATCAATGTGCGCAGCTTCACTGTGACATCATAAAATGATTTAAGTCACCTTGAGCTTGGCCTATATTTTTCAGATGATTATGACGTCATAAAACCATCGCTCCAGCGCGCGCACGCCCCTTGCTGATCGCGAAATTTCGTTGTGACGTCATAAAGGGCTTGCGCGTGGATCCGCATTGTGACATCATAAAGATGCAATGCTTCGATCGTGCTGAAAGCTCGACGGACACCACCTGTCTGCCATGAATGCTGTTTTGCTAAAGCTAAATTTACCATTACATAACCAGTAGGCCTATTCAACAGCAAAATTATGTCTCACGACTAAATCTGCAGGTCTTGTGCGTCATCAGGCAACCAGAGTCAGAAAGCTTATATATCAAAACAGTCTTACTGCACATAGAATTATAATAATCACATTTCTGTTTTGCATGTAGACCAACTTGTACATAACTTTGAAACAAAGTACCGGTACGGTAAATGAAAAAAAATAGAAATAAAAAAATGTCAATGTCGCAAATTACCATATTTTTTATGAACCTGCGATGAAATTTGTCGCCTAGAAAGGGTCACACCTTTCTGTATGATGGCCTGGTTTACATGGGACATTTAATCCAGGTTATTTTGGGCTATGATTATGAAGAAAAATGTCCATGCTTTGGCGGGTTCAATCAATTGGGCTCTTTAGTATATGCGGTTAGTATACTAAGCATGATATTTTGTACACCGACCATTTTAACGCGGTATATATTTCCCGAGAAGAACGGACAATTCGCTCCACAGACCCATTACTACCGAACTTCCAGGTCAGTGTTAAAATAGAGAAGACCTCAAACTCGCACTTTGTAGCCATAACACGAATAGCTTTAGAAGTGCTCCGCTGGCTGCCCAGCTCAGTTCGGCGGACAGTGCTCGCGCAATCGCTGAACTTCTATTGTCTAGTCACATGTATGGCTGAGCATGTTGCATATTATTTCGATGGATTATTGTTTCATCACACACTTCTCTATTAAGTCTAACTTGTTGTGCTTCTGAGAGGAGGATTCTAGCTGGTGCATAATCTACATTAGCCTTGGTTATACACTCTGATTTTCATTTGTAGTTTCGTGCACTCTCCTGGGATTTGCTTTGCAAGTTTCTTTTGTGGTCTAGGACTTTTAGGTCAATTTTCTCAATGCCGAGTGAACTTGCCGGCTGTGGAGCGGAGTCTCTGATTATTCGTTAGCCAGGAGTTCTGCGGGAAGAGATGGCCATTCGTGCGCTTAGCAACTGAGCGAGCACTTCATCAAGTTTGGACTTAAATTGTTAAAAAAAACGTGAGCTAATCAGTGACAATGTTGTCGAAAGCAAATACTGCACCAAGGTTTATTTACTGTGATCTAAACTCTGGATTGTTCATGGATATATTCGTGTTTCATCTTTAGCGACGGTGCATATATTTGATAGTGCATCCACTCTATTTTTTCGCATGTGGATTTAGAGACCAATTTGCGAATCGTGTACTGGTTGACTGACAAAGATTAAAGATGCCTCGGAGAAAGCGCTTGTGGTTTTTCACCCTTTTCATTTCGGCCTTTGCAAGTGTACTGTACCTGATTAATTCAGCATCCAAAGATAATGATGTTGCTGTGAGTATACCCATCCATTTGCAACTTTAAAGCTTATTTGGTTTTCAATTTATTCAGCATGTTCAGAAAGTTTGAAAATGGAAGTAATTAGGCTTCACTACGAGATGCAAATGCAGAAAGACCAAAGGGGTAATGAAAAAATGGTATACATCAAGATTGGATAGTAATGATTAGAAAGAATTTGGTGTCCACAAAGCTGGGTGAATGGTAGAGAAGAGATTTGTAAATATGTACATGTCATGCCCATGGGATTAGGGTTCCATAATACATGTATATATTATATATTTGATAAGTCTCTTTCTACTTTTATTCTAGTCCAACTAATTGTGAAATCACCTTTTGCTACTGTTTTCTTATTCATATTCAATGTTGAAATAGGCCCTGGGTTATATAAATGATCTAATGATTTTTGACTGAATACTGCCATTAGTTCAACAGCTGGCAGGGCCTAATATAATTATGGTTCCTGGGACTGAGTTAGAAATCTATTGGGATATATAGGATTCAGGGTTATATATTAGTCCATGGATGCTGTATGGATGACATTTATTCACCATATTGGTATTGGATCCAACCAAAGTACATTGTATGTGTTAAGCTCAAAGCAAAATGAATACATTGCTCATTTGACATTGGATTGTCATCTTCTAGTTGATTTCTTAACATTATCCTCATTATGGGCATGATAATAAGTTAAGAGGGAAAGGTAAGAAGAGTGAGAGTTGGAGAAAAGAAATGGGAGATGGGGATAGAAAGGGACATATATGAGAGAGAGAGAGACAGAGACAGAGAGAGAGAGAGAGAGGGGGGGAGGGGGAGACTTGGAGGAAGAGAGAGAGAGAGAGAGAGAGAGTGAGAGAAAGAGAAAAGACACATTTAAAGATTCTGGCAAAGGATTCAGGAAACTGCTGAGTAAGAGGAAGACTTGGCTAGGGGAAGTTGAAATTACTATTTATGAATGGCTTTATGTCTAGTCAACCTTACAAAGGGTTTGTACTTTTTGTTAATATTTCAGAAGGAATTATAAAAAAAATAATGGTTCACTACTTGGAATCTGGAGACTAGAGGTCAGCAAATTTACATTGTCATGTTCCTATGTAGGCCTGTATGATTATGAACAACTCTCAATTCCTTGCAAATTGCAAGTATAGTTTTAAATAGAAAGAGTTTTGCATTTCCCCAGACCTTATACCCATTCTCAGCTGTATAAAAACTATGTTACATTTTGCATTATTGAAATGTAACTCCCTGCTACAAACAACACAAATGAGAATGATATACATGTAGCCTACACATGTAGGCCTATGTAGTCACGTTCTGTAGTTGGCAAGTATACCACTACCTGTTCTATATTGATACATGTAGTGTCCTTCTGTAAAGAGGTTGTTCAAATCAATCATATCAATGCAAGAAATCTTCAAGGATGGATAAGTATTTGTGGTTCATTCTAAATGTCAAAATCACATAAATTCAACATACATTGTATACCAGCTCCTTTAAAAAGCTATGTGAAGAATGGAAACACAATCTGTATCACAACCTTGGGTTGTTGTACATTTCAAACATGCACTTCTTTGAGTTGTAGGACTGTTGAAAACTTGAAATTATTATATTTTTATTGTGACACTGAAATGGTAAATTAATATCAACTATTTTATTTTTATCTGTAAACAATACTAGACATAAAGTAAACAAAACTCTCAAGGAAATAAAGTAATCATTGAAGGTGTGCAGTGTAACAACTGTTGAGAATTGGAGTTTGACCTTGTCCTCGCCTAGGAAATTGATTGATTTGTTGATACTTAACATGTACTTTTTTTTATAAATTCATATGTACTTACATGTACTTTCAATCCATGAGCATTTATTCATCATGAAAAAAGAGGGAGGTATTCCTCTGAGCTCCTTTGTTTTTTGTTTACTTAAATTTGATGTGAAATGCTTGTCAAAAACATAAGTTTCCTTACAAGATCATTGTGTCCACTCGTCTGTACACTGTGTGAGCATCAAAATTGATGACTTTTCATGCTTGATATCTTGTATGATGACAGTGTATCTTTGCAGCAGGCATGCACTGTGTGTCATGATCTCTGTAGACCTTGCAACCTTTGACAACATTAAAAAGCCATCATCCTCGTCCACCATAATTGATTTCAGTAGCTTAGTCAATGGAGGTTGATGGATTTCGGACAAGCTATTTCCGCCATACTGGTCCATGCACTCTGATATTTCATTTCACATCCGTCGCATCTCTGTGTCCAACATGTGGCAATTGTCGAAAAATTCAACCACATGTCAACTTTAATTTTGTTCTTGTTGGGGAAAAATGTGGTGGTTACAATTTGGTGGTTACAATTTTGGTTAAAATTAATCTTGTATGCCCTCTTTGAATTTTGCAGCTGTCATATTCATTATTGCCATCTGGAAAAGGTAGTTTTGTTTACCCTGTCCTTTTGAAATTTGCTGGTATTCCTCCTCCAACATAAATCAAGAATTTAAAAGGGACCTGTCATCAAATAAAAAATAATTTGTATATCTTTCAAAGACATTAAATCTTCCTTCCTGAATCTATATGAGATGTTTTGGTTAATATATACTGAACTGGTTGGAAATAAATGTCCACTGGTGTACTGCAAGTTGCATTTCCTTTTCTTTACAGTGCCATTTTTGTCTTCAAACTCAAAGTAAGTCTTTACAGAAGTAACATTTGGAGTTGATATTTTCAATATACAAGTACTGTAAATGTGGAATACATGTAGTTCTCGGTGTGGAAAATAAACACATGCAAATATAAATGTATTCTTTTAAAAAACACATGAAATTCACCTTACTTGGCTGAGCACGAAATATTAATCGCATGAAAATTTCACTTTTACAGTATTGTTTAAGCCAGAAACCTTTAATAGGACATGAATCTTATAATTTTTAAGTATGTTGTACACTTTCCTAAGTTATATCACATTTAAACTCAGTGGAAATCAAATTGCAACTTAGCTATCAGGAACCATTGCCTCTCCTTCCCAAAACCAATACTCAATAGTATATCTGTGTGACTCAGATGATTTAGTGAGACAGTGCTGGTAGAAAGGATTTTATCATTATCTGTGTGAATGGCCTCAGACCTGGAGCATTTTAACTGTCTTGAGACCATCAGTGAATAAAGCGCTTATCTGTGAGTGTCACTTTTGTTGATTCTCTATCCCTTGTAAAGAAATCCTCTTTAGGGTCCTGTTCAGATGACAGTGATGACAAGATTACCACACTTTGGTGAGTGGTATTGCGCCCTGTTGAGACCTTCTTGTAACAAAACAGAGCCATGAGTTGGGTCTTTGTAGGCCTGCCAAGTATAAGCAAATATTGGAAATCTGATAATATCAAAATCATATGTGATTATAGGTACTTTGAATGTCTAAACTATACCTGGGGAGCGTTTCATCAAGCATTTTGTCAGTAATTTTTACCGACAAATTTGCTCTCAGCCAATCAGATGCAAGGATTTCAGTAGCTTATAACAGTTGTCGGTAAAAATCACTGACAAAACGCTTGATGAAATATTTCAACTTCAGATTTGACCCACCACTTAGAGAGTGAAGAATGTATACAGAATGAATGCATAGACCTACTGTACATGTATCTGTGGATTTGTTGTCCAATATTTCTCGCAAGTTTTCTTTGACACTACTGTACAAAAGTATGAGGGTCAGGTAGGGTTTGTGTTTGCAGACTGCAAATAGTCTACCAACACATTTCATGTACAGAGTTGTGTTCCCACTTATGAAGAGCTTGTAACAGGGTCTTGTTAAGATTAGGCTAGTTAAGATACATGTATAGCACTGATCTACCTGCCCTTGTCAAGATTACAAAACCACAAGATAAATCATCAAGATATTCTTAGCATCCTTAATTAATTGATTAACATGATAACCAGAATATCTCTGTAACCAATATTTACGAGAAATAGAAGAAACTGGACTAAGCTTCAGAAACAATGTAGTCTTGAGGATTGAAGACTCCCTCTAAAGCCAAGGGTCTGAAGGGTATCATCAACTCAACCACACACATTTTTACAGAGAGTGTCATGAGACTCCTTAAAGCTGGTGGGAAAGTATTTTCAGTTTCCCATTCAGTTTTGAGGTAGTTGCTATTGCTGTGAGGTGCTATTTTCCATTCCCTGAATCATTCTAAGGTGATGTTAGTGCCAAAGCCATCAGGGATATTCCATTAATGTGGAGTAGCCTGAAGTCATCTTATCTAAGAAATGAATATTAATCCACTGACCTTTGAATTCTGTCATTCTCATAGGGTTAGTAAAGAAACCACTCCGTTCCACTTAGGCATTGGGTGAAAAGAATGTATAGTGCAAGCATAATAATCTATGACCAATGTCTAACCTTATATGAGGAACATTTTTTCACAAATTTTTTTCACATTGCCATAGCCACAATGGTCTTATATACTTGTATGATGGAAGAATAGTTGATGTTTGTGTCACCATAATGCACAAATCTTCAAGCCAGAGACAAAGACTAGCAACTGTCATGACTCATTTGTACATTAGGACTTGATGATATAGTGTATCTCTGTGAAAATAAAATTGTATTTAAAGCAGGCATGTAGCAAAAAGTAACAATTTCCCCCAAACCTTGGTAATTTGACATGCATTAATACCTCAAAATAATCCATAAAGAGTAATTTAACTGTAGGAGCATTCACAGACATATCATCGTAAAGAAGTAATGAACCAAGGCCAGGGTAGATAGATTTTATCTGATTCTAAGATTAAAAGATCTAATTCAAGCCAAGTAAAGAATTAGCTACATGTATACCCTCCCTTCTAGTTAGGAGATTATCTGTGGATTAAACCATCTTTTCCATTCATGTCATGCATTTAAAAGCTATGAAACTAACTCAGATTGCAGAGGTGATGCTTGTGAATAAAGATGGTCTGATTGATGACCTATTCATCTTTCATTTGAATGTCCTACTGAATTTAATTGTACATATATCTATAATATCAGGTATATGTCTCTTTCTTTATTTGATTGTTGGCCATTAGCATTATACATACTGTGTAGGTTTCAGTAAAGAAAATGGAAGGCTCAGTGCACTTGTTTCCCAAATTCCTGAAATAGCCATGTAACAACAAAAAAAAAACACCCATAAAACTAAAAACAACCTTTCTGGCATTGGGTTGTAGGATAAAAAGTCTCTGAAAAATATTAGCTTTTGGCTTATAAGGAGCACTTCATTTTTTCTATGGAGGGTCAGGTGTAATCAGGGGTAAATCCATTGTTGGGGGTGTTAGCCCTGGGGACCTGGGACCCTTCCCTTGGCCAAAAAAATGACACCCCAAAATGCTGATGACCTTTTTTTTTTGCTTGTCAGAAAATTTAAAGAATATTGTGCCCCCTCCCTCACAAAATTCCTGATTTGCCACTGAGTGTATTTACAATTTACAACTGTTCGAATGTTTGTACAAAATACACTGTATATTACACCTTTCTTGTGTGTACAAAAGTAGATTGTGGCTTTAATCTCGGCTGTAGTAGATATTAATTTTGAGATTGTATTCTGTGTTCACCAGTAGTTGCAATCACTAGATGAACGATTTCCTGTCTGACTGTGATGGCCCATCTACATGAAGGATTATTAATAAAACCCAGGGGCACAAAACAAGCATAATTATTGTGAGTTTGTGTACTCGGCAGCTATGGCTTGTATCAGTCATATACAGTACATGTACATGTATAATGACTTCAGTCAACAGAAGTTCTAAAATATTGCTTGACCAAAAGAGTTGAAAGGAACTTCACTGTGGGAAAGTGACTCTTACTCCTTGTATATTTTCTTACCTTTTTGACATTTCTGTTTCATTGAATTGAAATTGGCTAGTTTAAAGGAGGATAGATAGGGACTATTGTGTTTCTTTTTGAGGGCTACCTTTGAGCTACAAACAAATTATGTAAATTGCGGTTGAAGCTACCAGTGCCCTGTGTTTCGTAAGCATACTTGTATAACTTATTGACAGAAGTCTTTGATAGGGGTCTCTTTTTTTTTTTTTTTTGGTGGCTCTAAATAAAATGCCCCTAAGTAGCCCCCACAATTTTTTCACTGGTTGAAACCTCCAAGACTCATTATCCTGTCTGTCTCTATAAAGTAAGCTCTTTTCAGTTCTCTTGTACATAATCCTTCGTTGGTATGTGTTACAAATAACCATAATTTTCTCCTCTTCCTCGTAATTCATTAAGCTTGCTTGATACATGTAAATGTAGATTTTTTTTCAGTTACATTTACTTAATATGAGTATTCTCTCCCGTCTTCATTTTATGTCTGTGGATATGGAGTTATCCCGTACAAAAAGAGGTTCTCCACACCCTTTTTTTGTATCCAAGACCCCTTTCACATTCTCAAAATATAGCACTCTTTGCAGGATTACCGGTACCTTTTACAGTAGGATCTCTTTATATCACTGAGAGCCGCACCAGAAAGTGATACTTCGAAGCTCATACTCACTCCAGAAAGGTATGATTGGTTCCTTTCCAAGAGATTTTGACATGCAATGTAAAAATTATAAAATAAATGTCAAACTAAAGCAGTATTTTCTTTTACTCTCAAATTTGAGTGCTCTATTTTAAAGCAACCCAAAAATGTGAACATAACAAAAAGTGTTGAGGGTGAAATTCAACACTTTATGTATCCACTAGAACGTATATTATACCTCTGCCTTTTGGGTTACTTGTTTTGGGGGGGAGTGTGAATGGGGTTGAAACAAAGCAAGGATTATCACTCCTTTACATCCTGTCCCACACCATGGGGTAAACTGCTGTTCCATAGAATTAAAGACACCTCGTGGGATGCCCCATTCCAACTGGAAAAAATACCCAGTTTCCGATCTTTTGGATCAGAAACAGCTGAATCATTTTTGTGCCAATCGTATGTTTATTTTTGTGCATGGCCAATAAACTTTGAGTGTGATTTGGAATGACTAAATCAGAAAGATATTAGGTATTGTGCTGATAAGAATCTAAACTGTGATAAAATAAAAAAAAAAAATGATTGCAAACCAAACTGGGGGGACATTCCTCAAGGTAATGTTAGGTAGATCAAGGTACTTTCAAGTTTGGGATGATTTAACAAGGGCATTAGCAACATGAATACAAAGTATGAAGTCTCATCTAGCTGCTTAGAGTGTGACTTCGTTTTTAGGGCAATCCAACCAGGGAAGTCCAACCTTGGTAATAAGATGATTTGTGTGAAAGCAGAAAAGTAAGAAAAACAGGATGGTGAAAGTTTGAAAGAAATCGGACATAGACTAAGAAAGTTACGGATGTTTGAAAAATGAGATCACTACATCTATGCGAATCTCAAATTGGCAATTTGGTGAGTCGATTGGGACATTTTTGTGGACAACTCTCCCGTTTGTAGTACACAAAAATATCATTAATTTGCGGTTTTCGAGGCGCTTTTACCCTCGGGGCAGTACTCAAAATAAATTTATATTGGAGATACCATATTGTTATAGGTCCTCATGAAAGAAAAAGATCCTACTGAGTAATACATTTTGAAAAAAGTGACATTTTAGTCATTCTGTGTGTTGGAGCGAATGGGGGATCTGTCCACAGCTACATCACAGTGACATTACCTATTCAGCCAATTTGAAATTCCCATATATGTATAGTGATTGCAACTTTCAAAAATTCATAACTTTCTTATTGCTTGGCCGGTTTCATTCAAACTTTCACCAATCTGCTTCTCTGATTTGTCCTCTTTCTTTCAAAGCAACTTGCAAAATAGTTTGGATTTCCCTTTAAATGCAAAGAATACATGTATTTGGCTGCATGTGTAGTATTTCTTGAAGTATTCAGAAGTTCTATTTTGTTAGGGGAGTTAATGTACAAAATGGTTATTGAGGATTTCTGTAAATCTCTGGATCTGAAAATGTGTGTATGAGCTATAGACCTGGCTAAAAAGTGAAATTTTATTCTTGAGGCAGCAAGGGCTACTTAAAAGTCAAGCTATCTTGTACAGAGATATTTATGCACGACAACCCATTGAGTCATTGACCAAAATAGGTAGGGGATAAAGATGGCTCTCTTTTTATTTACATAGCCTTCTGGAGTGACACTGTTTAGGAGGTAAATTGCCCTCAGTCCCTGTCTAATTTCAATTTACTGCGGTAGGTAGTAATAATAATATAATAATAATAATATAATAATAATAATATAATAATAATACAGTCAAATCTGCTTTAGCGACCACCTGTATAGAAAGACCACCTGTCTATAAAGACCACAATTTTTGTTTCCCTTGAACAATGTTTCTCATTGAAATGTGTATTAAAGGAACCTGTCCATAAAGACCACCTGCTCATAAAGCCCGCTTTTCTTGTCTCCCTTATTAAAGCGGTCTTTATAGACGGGTTTCACTGTAATAATAAACTGTTCTTGTATAGCGCATATCACATTATGATATAACGTCGTTGTAGTACCGTAGGCATACATTGCACGTCCTATATTTTGCTAATCGGATGGGTGTGATAAATGACAAAAGCACCATGTCAAGTAAAGCGATAGATTTTAGTCGGCTTGGGAGATGAATCTCAGATAATCCAGTTACCGGTAAATAGGTTGCACTGTGATGCCATGTTGTATACTGTACTGTATACATGTACGTATACGTAGCTGCCAATTGATGACAGCTAGAGAATAATTGATGAAGCACAAAGTTACACTATGAACATAGCAAACAAAGAAGCGGACAAAATATACAGCTCCTCATTGTACCTTCCACAATTGCTCTGGTAGACAAAAGAACATCCCTTGATTGCAATTATGTAATAGTATGTAGAACAGGTGTCACATGCATATTCACCTGTTCTACTTATTTTACATAATAGCAATCAAGGGATGTTCTTTTGTCTACCAGAGCAATTGTGGAGGGTACAATGAGGAGCTGTATGTTTTGTCCGCTCTCTTTGTTATCATGTTCATAGTGTTATGAACCGGGACTAATGAATTATTCTTCTGCACCTTTCACATTTTAATTGCCCTTATATTGCTTAACCAGGTTAAGTGTAAACAGGGTATTCTTCCTTTTTTAAAGGGGAAAAGTTTTTTAGGGGGGGGGGAATCAATTTTATAGGAGCAGAACATTCTTCAGAATTCATAACTCCTTCCTCAGCCGGCTTTTTGTTTAGCTTATTTTATTTTCCAATTATTAATTGTCTATTCAGAAACTTTTCTTTTTCATTCATGACTTGATGTTGTTATTGAAAATGAAGATGTGTATGTATGCTGAACATCATGAATAATTTCTGGAATATTTAATTCAAATTTATTTTGTTGATGAAAATATTTATTAAGCATGTTTTTGTGCGAACAATGTGCATCCAAATTTAGTAATACTCAGAGCACAGTACACATGATTACTATTACATGTAGTTTGAGGTTACCTATTCTACTAGTTTAAAAAAGAAAGAATTCTCTGACAATTAATGCTAAAGAAAATCTGCCCCCCCCCCCCCATTTCTTTAAAGAGCTGAGCATGTGAATGTTCTTTATATTTGGATCTACACAGTTTAGAGTAGATAGAGTAGATATGGTGCTAATGCCAACAAAATCAGCTTGAGTAATATGTGAATTGGGTCAAATCTCTTAATATCACTATGCATTTTCTGAAAGAGGGACAAAACAGGATGAGTCATCTATCCAACTGAGGCATGTTAATGAAACCATTCGTATCCATTAGCTTTATTTCGTCTCTGTAAGCCTTGTTAAATGGCTTGTAAAATTTGAAGGTTTTCACCGGGGAAGTTAAGCGGGTAAACTTGTTTGAAAGGGGTATAAATTATGATGTTTTAGAAATGTCATCAAACTGAATTCAAATAGATTTTACACTCTCCAGCTTGACAATGTGCAAAGTTCATTATGATACTAGTTATTACTCATCGGTTATTATCGATCAAAAACATGAAATGTTACAGTTAAACACGTAGTAACTTGTATGTTTACAAGTACATGTACATGGAACTTGATGGAAGTGAGGTCCTTCCTTTAGAGTAATTTATATTTGGACTAGTGATACAAATGGAGGTTTCCTGTAAACAAGGCACTTCCGATTCTTATGAACTACGAAGCGAACAAAAAAGTCTTCATAACTGTACCACTGAATATGTTTTCTTTCTGAAAGTCAAAGGCAAATAATACTCAGGAATTTCATAACCTTTAAAAAAAAAAAAATTTTCCTTTTACCTTGATTGTGCAGGACTACCTCTGTGGTTCCTGTGGGTTTTGACTGTCTTGTATGTGGTTTACTGTCAAGTTCTTCATCAAATAATTGAGAGCAAGGACAAGAATGGAGCTTTGTGGCCAACATATTCCCAGGGACCATCAAGTTGACTATCTTGTGCAAATTGTATAGGAGATTGAAGCTTTAAAGGAGAATTAACCCCTGAGTACAAATTTACTTATATTGAAAGTGTAGTATATTCCTACTTATTGGCCTAAATCATTTTCCAATAAGATATCAGAAAAGGGTATAATAAAGATATTCCAACACCCGGTATCGTCTACTACTCATTTACATGGGGGCTGCCATTTTCTTGCTGATTTGGATTTGTACATGAACCATTGAGAAATGTTCCGGTCAGGAAGATATTTTGAATCCAAGACCTAAATTGATTTTCTTCATTACCTAAAATCCCATATGTGACGAAAAATATAAAGTGGGTGTTTACATGATTTATAAAAATTAAATCTTTATAATGATACTTTTAAATTGTCTGGTTTTGCTTAACAAAAATCTATTTTCTTGGGTTTGCCAAACAGAGCAGAACATAATATATGCAGCATGCATTCTGACTTTTCAAGTCCCATTATCCGAAAGCAGGTGAATGCATAGTTTGCCGCTATAGATGCTCAGGGAAGAAGCATCCATAAAATTTGAATTAATTTGCTCCGTCCATTGCGTCACAGTATCTAGAAAATAGATTTATATTAAGCGAATATCGATTTTCAACAGAAATATATAAGGAAATCTTCAGTTTAAAAATAAATTGACATATCTATTCTATATTTTAAATCTCAAATGGGTTTTTAATTTTGAAAAAGGCAATTGGGCATTTGGATTAAGAAAATCTTCTTGTACACATAAAAAAAATGGCAGCCCCCATGTATTGCTAGCAGACGATACATATTGCTAGCAGATGATAAATTTTGCTCAGAAAATCTTGATTCGTATCGATCTCGTATATTTTGACGCGAAGCCATATAGTCTAACAAGTAGGAATAAATAACACCTTTGAACACTATCGTCTTTATTGTTTGAGGTTAATTCTCCTTTAATACACAGTGGTGCCTTGTAGATATACACACACTGTACATACTGTACAAAGTTCTGGAGGCTTTGGACCCTTGGAATATGCCCTACTCATTAATGAGCTTTTTGTGAAAATGATCATACTTTATTGTAGGGCCATTATGAAAGATGTCCATCTGAGATCAACAATTTTTTTTCTTTAAATTTTATTTTGTTTCAATGAAGTTTTCAATTTATCACTTTTATGTCATTTTAGAGCATAACTGTAACATTTCTTTACTCTGAATACATGTACTTGCAATGATAACCTCATGCATTTCCGTTTTTGCACAATTCTTTTACTTTATGAAAATTTACTTGTGTTAATTTTGAAGGAAATGACATGGCAGTCCAATGCTGAGACCCATTCCAACTAATATTTCAGAAATAATGACATTCATTAATTAATATAGATCTTTGAAGATTACCTGAAAATCTGCTCTGTTTCTTTGGTATACATGTAGTATATTACATGTAACTGGTTTGTGACTCTCCTTGTCTGCTTACTTTGACCAGAAATATTTGTTAGCTGCATTGAAAAAGAACAAGCTCAGGCAGCTTCAGGGTCATTCAACATTATGGTTTGAGTTTCTCAGTTTATGTTTGCTTAATATCAATCCCATGACTGAGCAGGCTCGGTCCCTGGGAGATGGTAGGGAACACCATGAAGTTTTGAAATGAAAGCTACATTTGTATATTTGCGTACTGGTAGTTTAAGTTTCTATTTGCCAATTAAAGTTTGAGCCCCCCACAAAAAATTCCTTCATGAGGCAGAAATTTGATTGTAACCACTTGTTGTAACACTTCAAAAGTTTGTATTATTTTTTTAAAGAGTTGGATGCCATCTGTGAATGCACATTCATTCTTCTCATCTCTTGAAATATATAAGCCCTGACAGAGTTTTATTATAATATGAAAACTTGTTTTTTCTGAATAAAATATGTCTGTTTAGCCCACAGTTCTTGTGAATAGAGTAATGTAGACCTTCATGTATATTATTATGAATGCCATGGCATAATTATTCTTGTCAAAATAGGAATACATGTAAAAATTATGTAGAAGAATGTTGACCTGCCATCTTTAGTTTCATTCTCTTCAATTGGTGATGCTAGATTGGATTTCTAATAATGTCTCGTTAGGGGATGCTAGTCTGTATTTTGAAAATATACATAGATCTATCAGTATCATGCAGAAGTTGCCTGTAATGTATTTCCTCAGTCAACAATGGCCAAAAGAAACTTGTACTACTACAAACTGATTACTGATTGTTTAACATCTATGAGTGTCTTCTCTTGTGACTGTATTTGAATAAATCCGATTAAAAACACAGCTTAAGAATGTATCAGAAATTTAAATCCAAGTAGGTATCATTTATTGTTATCAATGAAACATTCTACTTACATCGTTTTTAATGAATTTTCCAAATGGATCTATGTGTAAACGGAGAGAAAAAAAATTGTCCGAAACTTGCCGTTATCATCTACCAATTTTAATCTTCAGTTAATGTTTTCCATGTTGGTGTGCTGCCCACAACTCTTGACAATTTTGGCTTCATTTCATAACAAATGGAGGCTTTCCTGAATACACATCGTAAGCCTCCTTGTGTACCTTTAATTATTCATATTTGCTTTTACGTAGAACTGGGCTGCTCAAAGGGGTGTACAGGTAAGCTCACAAAAATAAGAACAAGGGTGATTGATGTTGAGATCGGAGTGTTTTTATTGGAATCTAGTTTGATTCTGATGCGCATTTCTCACTCCCTTTTCTTTGCGATGGCTCGGGGGTAGGGTAAGGGGTGAATGGGGCACCATGCACAGGATGCGATAGTGTCATTTACAACATCTTTTCACACCCATCCCGAATTGCATTTTCAATGTGGCTTTTATTTGTGCAAGCTTATCGAAACATGTTGTCTGTTGAAATTAAAGAATATCAACCTGAGGCACCTACATGTACTGTATATATCTCCTTGCACTTTTTTTCTAAATTATGAATATATTTTGGGAGGCAGAGACATCAAATTATTCCAATGAAAATGGTAATGACTTCTGTTCCATCCTGAAATAGAGGGGTACACATGTATGTTGATTATTTTACCTTATGTAGTAAGGTCCATATGTTATCTAAATACATGTAGATCTATCAAGGCTGGTCATTATGCTAAAAAAATGTGATTTACAATCATCCTTTCTACATTGTGATGTACATTAATGTAGTCTTTCTTTTTTGATCATGGGAAATCTGTAAGGATACTTGCTGTGTTAATTGCAAGGTGAAGCAGTTCAAATTTTCAGAAGATTCTTCAAATATCAGCGAAAATTTGGTTCATTTTAAATATATGGCATTTGTATGAATATCCATTTGTATCAGTCATATAGTTATAACAGATATATTCAATCTGGTCTTTTCTGGACACACAGATCATTTAGAATGCAATGATGATGCTTCAACAATTTGTCTGGTGTTGGGATGAATGGCTTTGGATAAAATAAATGGACTCTGAATGGGGAAGTGATCTATATTTCTATGAGTGCAATCTCATTGCCATATAAATGAAAGAGCAAACTAGAGTTCCCATAGACCAAGAAGGTCATGCATACAAACCCTAAAGAATGACAGTGTGAAGTTCTCTTTGTGAGCTGGATGTACTATGGAAATTTCAGCAGGTCATGTGGTTGGTGTTTGACTCTAGATATCTCTTACAAATATATTTTGAGATTGTTCCCTTGTACGCTAGTTTAGTGACTGTGTTCCAGTGATGATTCCATTGATAATTGTTCATAGTATTGATGCCAAAATCTTGTCTGGAATCTTATCTTAATAGCAACTGAAATATCTCACAAAATAGTAGAAGATCACGATGGTTTCACATGATTAATGAGTTTTGCATGATCCACAGTAAACAACTGCTTAAAGTGGAATGAAATACCTACATATAAAGAAGGAAAAATATAGCAACTCTCTTATGAGAATCATTCTTTACTTGGTTATAATGAGTAAAGACTAAAGTACACCATTTTTCTACATATGAAGAAAAAATACAGCTTTTTCTTATGAGAAACAATCTTTTAATGAGTTTGTTACACTACTGATTTGTTTTTGTTTTAATTCCTCTTGTCTTGTGATGAGGAAAATGCATATGTGCTCATCCTACACAGGCTGAGATAAGCTTCAAACTGTTTAAAAATATTTTATTTGTGTGTGGGCAAATTGTCCTTTGTTGGCATTTGCAAAGTGCCTGTGCAATCTTAAATGATGCATAATATTCCACCTACATAATAATGTGAATATAATATTACATTAAACATTATACAAGTACAAAGTGACCAGGGAAATCCCCTGACCACGCAGGATTTGTAGCAGTCGATCAAGTCTCATTTCACGCCCACATTGACTGTTGTGGTGATATTACTGCATATCTTTATAGTAGTCTTTTGTTTAACATTTGTGGTTGTGCAGATATTCAAATTGTATCTTGACTGATTTTTTTTTCAGTCAATCGCAAAATTCGGCTGTTATACATTAGGAAGAGAAAAATCCATGAATCATTGAAAGCGGAGAAAATCGACTGCAGTGTGACTTTTTAAGGACTTCTGCTCTCTTGTGTTACAATGTGTATGCAGAAGCAAGATGGGAAGAAAAGAGGATACTCCAAGATGGGGTCAGATATCGTCTGACTACCTGGAGGACTTCCGAAAGGGGATGCCCGTACTTGTTGATTAGTTGCGCTTGCTCGTGTCCATTCTCGATTCTTCATGGTTAATTCACAAGGTATTGAGTGACTAAAAAAAACTTGAACCAACATTCATGTAATCTTTTCAGATGAACATTAATATTAACCCCATTCACACTTGCGAAAGTTAGCGGATCACCTCTGTTTAAAGGTACAATACACCAGAAAGTGTACTGTTTTATAGTTTTATCCCCCGAAGTAGTGTTCGGGGATACTATGGATTTGGCATCGTCGCGCCGCGTCCGCCGCAGAGATTTTCTTGTGAGCGCTCTACTGGCTGCAGTTTTTATCGGATCACCTTCAAATTTCACATGGAGGTGCATTATGGTAAGATGAAGACGCCTATTGTTTTTGGTGTGGGCGGGGTCGACATGGTTGCCATGGTAACCATATTTTTAAAGAAATAGTAAAGATTTTCTTGTGAGCGCTCTACCGGCTGCAGTTCTCGTCGGATCACCTTCAAATTTCGCATGGAGGTGCATTATGGTAAGATAAAGACGCCTATTGTTTTTGGTGTGGGCGGAGGTCTAAAGAAATAGTAAAGATTTTCTTGTGAGCGCTCTACTGGCTGCAGTTCTTGTCGGATCACCTTCAAATTTCGCATGGAGGTGCATTATGGTAAGATGAAGACGCCTATTGTTTTTGGTGTGGGTGGAGTCATTGTTGCCATAGTAACCATATTTTTTAAAGAAATGGTAAAGACTTTCTTGTGAGCGCTCTACCGGCTGCAGTTCTTGTCGGATCATCTTCATATTACGCATGGTGTTGCATTATGGTAAGATGAAGACGCCTATTGTTTTTGATGTGGGTGGAGTCATCGTTGCCATGGTAACCATATTTTTAAAAGAAATAGTAAAGAATTTCTTGTAAGCGCTCTACCGGCTGCATTTCAAAACAACTAAAAAATGATAAAAGTACAAAAAGGTCAAATTTGTCAGCAGTGATACCCGAGGTCCCAAATTGCCACTTTATCCATTTCAGTCACAACATTGATTCAAATGGGGGATGGGTGACGGGTTCGGGGGATACATGTACTCGGACTGGTCCCCCCCTCCGAGTGCTCTAGTTCTAGATCATTATTGCATTAGTGATCAATGTAAACATTGCCCATTTAAAAGCAGATTACCAGAAGCTCATGTGCTTTGTTTTGATTGAGAATGCTTCTTATAGATTTGTCAACATCAGTACCTGGACATATGAAACTGACCCATATTGATTCAATTGTTGATTTGAAAGGTGAATGAAAATATACAGTGTACATGTAGAGAAGACAAATGTGGTAAATCTGTTATCAATGCAAAAATTTAGAAGAGACAATAATATAAGAAGTGTTTGAAGACTCTCTCCCATTTATTTTATTCTTTAGATTGGACTTGTCATCTTTGGGGTGAAATTATGAACATTTCTTTAAAATTATGTAAATAATCAAATGTAGCTCAAAAAAGGAATAGGTACAATGTCGGGAGAAATGAAAATAAAAATGAAAAGAGATAAAAAGTTAGGAAAAACAGTAAAATATCATGTTTTCAGAGCTTTTTTAGATTCATTGCGGAATGCGATTACAACAGACTGAGCAATGAGCAATGATTTCTCAGAGAAAGCTTGAAGCCTCGGCTTAAGATTTCTCAGAGAAAGCTTGAAGCCTCGGCTTATGATTTCTCAGAGAAAGCTTGAAGCCTCAGCTTTATAAATGGTTTCTGCTTGCCCCAATCATGGGTAAGTTTCCTATGTCACATTCTACTTGGAAACAGATATATTCTCATAAAGATAAGAGGGGAGCCTCAAGATATCTGAAACAGTGAATTTGTGATGTGGGCCTGTACAAGTGCCAGTATATACGATATGAAAAGCAACATAACAGTGTTGTCCTAAGATTGTAGAGTAAACCAATATCTCATAATTTTAGTGGAACGGCGAGTGTTTTGATATCTGCAAAAAATTATTTTTTTGTATCAGGGAAATATGAAAGTTTTCAATCACCTGCATGTTTCAAATATAGATTAGTATTGCCTGTTTAGAGATGAGGATGACAATATGAAGATTTCTTTTTTCTTTTTCTGTTTGGTATTTAGGGGGAATGTATCTAAATTGTATATGTCAGAATAGCTTTAATATGGAGCAAACTCTTCTGCAGAAAGTGGTTGAAAATAATTTGGCAAAAAAAATTGAAGACACTTTCCTTGAAGCACTCTTTTACAGCCCAAGGTC
Organism: Heliocidaris erythrogramma; assembly: GCA_025617745.1. Classification (NCBI taxonomy): domain Eukaryota; kingdom Metazoa; phylum Echinodermata; class Echinoidea; order Camarodonta; family Echinometridae; genus Heliocidaris; species Heliocidaris erythrogramma. The sequence continues at coordinate 25,760,452 of CM046855.1, forward strand.
ATGCATGTATTTGCACCAGTTATACAAAGAGTTGAAACTTTAACATCATCTGAAGTGAAAATGTCTCTCAAAAATCTCATACTCAGGTGTCATCCTTTGAAATGTTGCTGCTGGCATCATTGTGCAAATAATGATATATGATCGTAGATGCCAGGAAAATGTCACAGAGATGTCAGATAAGACTTGGCTGAATTGCTCTCACTGTTTTCATTTATGTTGTATTTATCCCAGGTTTCCTAAATTTCATGGTAGATTTTAGCCCATTACATAGGGGAATCAGATGGTTCTTGTTTTCAAGGGTAGGGGAATGAAGAAAAAAAAGCAGTAGTCAACAAGTTAAAGCAATCCTTCAAGTATCATTTCCCCTTGTGCAGGGCCCGACACTAACAGAGAATTCATGCTCATGGGGCCCCCAAAGTTTAAACTCTAGTTTCTTGACCCCCTCCCCCAAAAAAATGTTTTTTAAAATAAAAAAATAAAAAAATAAAAAAAATAAAAATTCAAACAGAACAGGGGCCTCATGCACCCAAATCCTAAAAAATCTCAAGGTGTATCCATGTGAAAGAAGTTAGTGTGGCACTTTTAATACCTAGTGAAAAATTCTTGACAGTACCTACTTAAATACATTTTGAATTTTTGAATTTTTTGACACTGTATGTTGTGTGATTTTGGAAAAGTGAAATAGGCATTTCTAATCTAATTTCATTGTGATTCAGATTGATTGATTGAACTTCATGAAATGCATTTGATCAATTCTAACTCTTATGCAGCTTTAAAGCATTGCCTCCCAGACAATACTGTCACTGCATGCAACATGAACGTGAAGATCAACAAACCACCTTCATTGATTTATACTATTGATTTCATGGACGTTGCTTCATTAGGCACCCGTGATTCAAATTCAATGGAATTTGCTGAAGTGAATCCGGGTGAAAAATAATCTTAAAAAACATTCTTTTTTGAATAATGCCACTGGTACATGCTCACGTACAAAAGGGAAAAACCATGCGAATCTGATTTCATGTTGGCAACAACAAGGAGATTAATGCAATTAAATACCGATGCTCAAGTTCATGAAAACTGAGATTCTGTTGCTCTTTTGACAGGGTAAATCTGGATTGATCCGGATTTGGTCTGTGTTTTTTATCCAGTGATTTGGTCCTGAATTATGTCTTTGGTATAGCATTATGCACATTCATAATATCTTGCTGGTACTGATTAAAAGTAGAAACTTTTTTTTTTTTGACATTTAGAATGTGTAATTTTAGGTCAAGTTGTCTTATTTTGTGAGCTATTGTAACTGCAATTTCAGAACATCTGTTACCCTGGCCAAAATATTAGCATCAGTTTTGTAGGCTTTCGGTCATATCCCTAGATACCCCAGTATAGACACACCCACAAACACACCTCACTGAACAAAAGTGGTTTCACATATCATAAAACTGTATTAATGAGAGGCAAATTTGTGTATATTTTCTTGGTTGTAAAGATATTCATTATTAAAGGGATAGTCCACCCTGATTGCAAATTGGCTTTAAAAGAAGCAGACAAATTAAAGAAACAGATCATTGAAGGTTGAGCAAAATCCGACAAGAAATAAGAAAATTATGAATGGTTGAAGTTGTAATCAATCAGACACAAATTGGCAACTCTGTGACATATCTTGCGAGCTCCTCTACCATTTGCTCAGTACAGAAAATTTCATAAATTTTCATTTTCTTGGTTTTTGATGAAGGAATAGATTTGTTTCATACAGGTTTTGTGTAACATCACATGAGCAGTGATTATATCTAAGGTGCATGTACGACTGAATATTTCCTTTAGAGAAAATGGAAATTAATGATTTTTGGGGTACAGGGCAAATGGGAGAGGAGCTCGCAAGATACGTCACCGAGTTGCCAATTTGTGTCTGATTGATTACCACTTCAAAAATTCATAACTTTCTTATTTCTTATCAGAGTTTGCTCAAACCTTCACTGATCTGTTTCTTTAATTTTTCTGCTTCTTTTAATACCAACTTGTAATCAGGGTGGACTATCCCTTTAAAAGGTTAAAATCATGATTGTAGATACATGTTCGTTATCTGTGTATAGTCAAATCTGCTTTAGCGACCACCTGTATAGAAAGACCACAATTTTCATTTCCCTTGAAAATTGTTTCTCATTGAAATGTGTATTAACAGAACATGTACATAACGACCACCTGCTCATAAAGTCCGCTTTTTTGTCTCCTTTGAGCAGTCTTTATATACAGGTTTCACTGTATATGATTTTTTATGATTGAGAAAAGATTCATATATAGAATGGAAATTGTTATTCTGTAACTGATGTTCTTTTTAATCATTTAGTGTTGCACCCCTTTAAGAATTGATCATACTACATCGCTCTTTGTCAAGTGGCAGTCTTTAAAAGGGCAAGCGTCTAATTAGAAACCCAGAGACAGAATACTCCTGAGCTTCATCAATTCATCGTTAAACAGCTTCACCGAGTCTGAAGAGATTTAATCAAAGAATTTATTGGCCCTTGGAGCAAAGGCATGCAAGTCTAATGGCTCTTTTTCCCTCAAATCATAATTCCCACTTCTACGTCAAAATTCCGAAATAGTCGTGCCCAGAGGAACGTACGTGTTCTTGGCCCTCGAGAAGCCCATAAAAGGACGAGTGTTTGAAGTGCTTCCATGCTGGCTTACACTCATATGTTGATTTTTCCTCTGTTTTTAATAGAAAATGCTGAGGCCCAATCTGTATGCTTTGTAAAGAAATACATTTCTTAATCGTGAGATCTATGATTTTTCTTATTTTAAATCTCTAAATCCATGATTTTCTAGATCATCAAATCTGAGATGATGTGTGAAACATGGACAGCTTACCAGACAATGTAGTCATTTCCCAGTTGATATATTGATTTTGTTGTTGTGGTAAAGCATAACACTAGTACTACGCTCTTTGATTAAGAATTTCTGAGATTTCGAGATTTAGAGTTCACCTGTATGGTGCCATAAATTATTATGTATATACCCACAGGACACGGATGAACTTGCTTTACACAAAGAGTTAGCATTGAAAATGGTCATTGTTGTATGCTTTCAGGGGTTGACTTTGTGGTTTGTGGCTGTCAATATGATTGAAAAGGTATGAATTTGATATTTGCTTAGGGATAATGATGAATCAGCATTGAAATATGAGTTTAAAAAATTGAGAAATTGTGTTTTATGAGCCTATACAGAGTAATTCCGTCAAAAGTTGATGAATAGGGAAGGTTTTGGGCAGTTTTATATGAATAAATGGTATTGAAGTATATTTCCGGGGAGAGGAGGGGGAGGGGTTGTAATGTACTCTAACATATAATTGATTGTACATATTTAAATGAACATTGCAAGTATATCTCAGCAAGAATATTTTCCCACATCTACTTGGTAAAAAAAAAATGGAGAGGAAACATTGACTTTAAATCTCTTCATGCATGAAATGAAAAGGTTTGCGTCATACATTGCTCAGCAGACAAAATTCTTGGCATAAAATATGCTGTTCTTCTGTTGTTCCCCGTTTCTCTTCCAATCATTAAAATATCAGTTAACCTGGTTTTGACTGTTTTCTTTGGAGTGAGCCTTACTATTTCTGGATTATGCCTGGCAGGCTCTGCTTTTCCAGACTCATGTTTTGCAGAAAGTTCACTTGGCACTCTTGTATTGCACTTGCCTTTAGCTAGTGCTGCGATAATAAGTCTTGCGTCTTGTTTATTTAAGTCTGCGAGAAATGGTATTAATATGCTAGAGGGGCCAACTGATCCCCCCTTGCGTATTCAATATCAAATTCAGATCAAGTTTCTCTAATTATATATTCATGCATGTAGTGAGCAAAGAAAGTATGCCATGGTAAGCATATACTATCGTAATCACCCTTGGAGTAATGCAGCCAGAATAACTAACATAAGTCTGCATGGTTCACACATAGGGCGCTAAACGTTTCCCTTCTAGTTTCAGACCGTATGAATGGACTCGTAGTTTTGAAACTTTAAGTTTACTTGTAGTTCTAGAACCAGAAGCGAGCTTGTGGTTAACGCCGAAACCACGAGCAGCGTGGGGTCCTCCTTGTAGAACGGACAGTGTGGACAGAATAAACTTTAACTTTAGCAATCTCGTTAACGATGACCTCTCTGCTCGTGTTAAATGACTAATGCTTGACATGTAGTCGCAGAACAACGAGCTTTGTTTCAGGCCCATGTGAACCCGGCCTAGTCGTTGTTGGTGAGCAAATGTTTTGTTAACTTTAAAGTTTCGTTACTACAAGTCCGGTATGAAATGGCTGTGTAAAGAGTGCTTCTCCCGAGATAGGTCACAATTATAATCAAAAGCCTATAATCATCTGCTGACAGCCAGGAAGGTGTTAAATCTCTGTGAAAGGACCCTTATTACAAGTTGATTTTTCAAAGAAACAGAAAAAAGAATAAACTGCACTGTAGATAGTGCATATTCTTCTTGTTAAGGAAAACAATGGTGTATTCTTCTTGTTCAGGAAAATAATGGTACACCTCAAAGTGTAATGGCATGGAATATAAGACCAAAACCCAATTTTGCTTGAATTCAGGCCATATAATTATATTCATATTTCACATGAATGTGATCAGCTTGAAACCGAATACCTCGGCTGGGGGGAAGAAGTGAAAGATCTCTCTTCATTTAGAGAGAACTAGAATATGAAATATCATCCAATAAAGCACCCAGAAGAGCTATAACGACTCCAGAGAGTCTTCCTGAGGGAGATGGTGGATTGCTACTGATCCCCAGCTAGTGATCTCCAGCTCACGATGATAAGCTTATTCAATTAATCTGAATTTTAAAGTGATGATGGGTTTCAGACACTGCACTTCAATGTCCTGGATATCATCATGCGTTCATAAATAATACACTTCTTAAATTAGTTTAAAATTGTATTTTTGAACATAAACCTAAAACTCTTTGCTATTATTTCCTTTTTGGACATATGGATATTAAAAAAAAGTTTAGAATTAACTGTTATTTAAACTTATTGTTAGCCGATGTTTAATAATAATTCACTTTATACTTTCACATAAGTATTTCTCTAAACTTTGGAAATATCTTGTAGGAGTCTACTTATTGGTTTGGTACCTTTGGTGCTATCTTTTTGATAAAAGTATATTAAATGTATGTATGTAATGTATGTATTTTCTATTCTCGAGATTCTATATTCATATAGATGTATTACAGATAGGTGCAGGCCTACAGTGGAAATAAATACTATAGAATATGAGTTTATTAGTTGTGTGAAAACTTTTGCCATAAAAGTGCAGAAATTCATATTTGTCTTTAATACACATTAAACATTTACCATCATTACGCTTTATAATCACTTTTTTTTTATCATTGTACAATTCTGTTAGGAATTATATATATTCATCTTCCTTCATCCAGGGAAATTTCCCTACTTCATCGCTTGCACTAAGTGTCAGTGCATAAATTCACGAATACAGATTGCGAGCAATTTCTTCTGTTACTCAATATGTTTTTAATAGAAGAAAAGACTCCCTGTAGCTTTCGAATGTCTGATTTGTTTTCCTCCAGGGATAATTGATCATGCGCACATGTCTGCAGAATGACAACGAATAGAATAGTACCCCCACGCTATCAATACCACAGATTGTCCTCTCTTTTCTTCCAATTTGCCATCTTCCGTGATTTTTCATGAATCCATGGTCTTGGTGATTGAGTTTGGCAGCGCTTCACGAGGCCAACACTTACACCCTGACATGAAGCTGTAGTAATCATGCTAATCATGTTTTGTCTGTGAACATCACATGCCTGCCCTTGGCTTGAGTCTCCTTCAGGCTACAAAGGGAGTCTGGAGAATCAATTTTCATCATCAACTCCGCTGCTTCTGTGGAGAATAATGTACAAGAGTCCATTATAGATAGACCAGCGGGGTTGCTCTCAGCGGGTTGCTCTCCAAATCATCATGCCATCTGCCTTGTGCAGCTCATCATTACTGAGAAAGCAGAGATTTATGAGCCGTGTTATCAGTTAGGGTTGTTCACATGCAGAGTAATTAGTGAGATTTAAAAAGATAATTTTTGAAGATCAGAATCTCACATTTATTTGGTTTGTGTAAAGCAAGAAATCTCTCACCAATTAGTGAGATCCAGGTCATGATTTGAATCACACTATTGGTGAGTTTTTTTTTTCTTAACTGCTCTAAAACTATCTGAACTCTGTATGTACTAAAGCATACAGGGATTTAGAAGTGATACGCTATAAAAAAAAATTAGGTTGTTTCACAGGCTCCCGCATGGTGTTACCGAAAGCCCTCAATTGTGAAAAAATATGGTTGTTTATAAACTAATGTTGTAGCTGTTGCTGTTGTTTATATTTTTCTTCTTGTGTGTGAATGAGCCTACATGTAAATGTGATGTGCTGCATTTATTGAAATCAGCTTGCTGTTAGTATGAAGGTGCTAGTTTTTAGCTCCATGATATCAGGGAGAAAGTCCCCTTTTATAGACCCCCAATATCATGTAATATTATTCTCCCTTTTTCATAACTATTCTTGTCACATGTGTAGAGCTTCCAACTTTATGTTGACTTCGGCCTATATTTTTGTGGAGTGAAATCAACTGTAACCACTGCATGTGGGTGGGAAGTGGGCTTATATCTTTATTTATAAGTTCTTGAACCAGGTGAATCTGGGATAAATGCAGTCTGCAGGTTTCCATTATCATCCTACTTCTACGAAGGGTGATTTTAGACGATTGTTATGCCGTCTCAGACATTGATGCATAGCATTGTGATGTAATTGAGCTTTATTGAGTTTTTACCAAGCGATCAGTGATGAAAACTGGTCAAATGTCATTGAACACGATCCTCTGTCTCATTTTAAAGTAAATCTCTTCACAGATTGAATTCCAGCGCCAATGTCCGACTAAGCTTTTCAAAGTTGAGTAATATAGCCCTTTCACACAAGAAGAAATTGGTACAAATACACTTGGTAGGATTTATTGTGTGTTCAAGACAATTGCAGAGACTTTTAAGAAATCAACTCAAGGGCAATCAATAATACCCTATTGTACTAGTGAAAATTAGAAATCATGTTCACATTATGTAATATGTCACATTAATATTCACACATTTCAATAGGTGATGCACAAGATTATTGAATTTGCTTAGGGTCGATTTTTAAAGCCTTAATGTTTTCTCGCACATTGTGCTATATGCTGTGTGTTTGTAAGAAATGTATCAGTCAGATCTGATGACTTTAATACATCTAGGGCCTGACCTTTAATGTCACCATCTGAAAAACATGACTCAGTTTTGAACCGGACTTTATCGGACTCGAAAATTTGTAGGCGAAGGCAGAGAACTGACCACTACAGACCCTTTCACATATCTTCTCCCATCTCTGCCCTATATGCTCATCATATATATTTCTTGTAAAGGAAGTTTCTTCATACGAACTTTACTCTCATGTCAAATGGCTGTTACTGTGAGTCTACTTGCTTGTGACTCGTTTAAATCCAGTTGGTCTTGAGAAAGGGAAAAGAATCCTTTCCTGGAAGGAGGGCTTGTGGGCAATTCCATGGTAACGGAAGGACAATCAGACACAAACTGTATGTAAATGTGTCTATTGAAGATGTGAGGTTGTCGATGGTCAACTGTAAAACCAGAAATTTTCGCGTGCACGAAACTTTCGCGAAATTCGCGAGTGGTCGAGATTCGCGAAAGTTTCATGCCACAAAATAATCAAATCATAATTGAAACAACATAAAATTATTGTAACATTAAATAGACCTGTACAGGGCTCTAGCAAGTCACTGTGCTCTAATTTTTGTGTTCGTGTACTGTTGGTCATTTTAAAGACGAATTAGACCGTGAAAATGTATTGAATTTATGAAAAGCAGAAAAATGAGAGTCTAAGCAGATTAGTGAAAGTCTGAGGAAATCTGTAAAGGAAAGTGATCTATTATTAAAGTTGTAATCAATCAAATGTGAAGTGGCAACTAGCTCTATGACCTACTTTTTGAACACCGCTCACATTCGTTCTGCGTTGGAAATTTCATAAATGTCAAGTTTTCCTGAAGAAAATATTTCATTATACCTGTGCCCTAAAAATATTAATTGACACATATTATTGTACACACCCCCTATGGGAAATAGATTGATTTATTCATCATAAAACACAGAAAAGGAATTCTAATTATGGATTTCAGTACAAAGCATATACTGTAGGAGAGTTGTTCAAAAGATAAGTCGTTTCCAGTTTGCATTTGATTGATTACAAATTTTAAAAATTCTCACTTTCTTATAAATCCTCATCATATTTTCATCAAACTTTCACTGATCTGCTTGTCCCATTTTCTGTTCTTGATAAAAAAAAAAAACTTATTTTTAGGTTGGTTTGTACCATAACGAGGGGTTCGTGCTATGAAAAGATCCTTGAAATTCTGACATTATTTGTGAATTTTAAGATTTTCATGTGCCCTTGGACCCCTTACAGTTTTCTCATCCTTTGAGAAACAGAGAGAGCGAGAGAGAGAGAGAGAGAATAAGGCTCTACACTAGCATTTTTGGTGGGGGTCTGGAATGACAGTGTTTTTAATAGGATGTATATATTGGCACCCTGTTAGAATTTTGAAATTTATTGAGTTCAAGTATCATTTATTTCCAATTCCAATTCAAAATCATGAGTATACAAATGGATTATCACAATACAATAAAAAAAAATTCAAGTTTGTAGAATAAATACATGTAATGGGCATATAAATGCATATTACAATGTAGTAACATAATTATAACAAATAAAAACAAACAAAATGCAAATGTAAGCAGATAATGTAAGAACCTAAAAAATACAATGCATTGATTGATAGAAATGGAATTGGGGAATACTGAAAAAAAATTCTTTCCGTTTCTTGTTGAGGCAGTAATCCCTATAAGATAATTAGAGATTAATCTAATAAATAAAAATGCACAATGCTTATATAGAACATGTGAAATAGGGCAATCAAAGCAATAAAAAGAATATACATATTTTTAAAAAAATAAAGAAATGTGAATATAGGGACAACAACAGCAAAACATAAACATTGAACAAAAAGAAGGAAAAAGAAAACGAAATTGTAGGGGTATAGAGTTAGATTTGGGAGCACATGTGTAGCTGGGCACTTGTTCATGTTGAACTCTGGAGAGAGAGAGAAAGAGAGAGGGGGGAAGAGATGGGATACAGATGGATGGAAGAAGATGATTCAAGCTTGTTTTTAAACTTGCAGTTCACATGACCTTGACCCCTGTCTGTTGACAATTTTTTTATCCTTTAAGAATGCACAAACACAAAACAGAAGCATTTTAAAGTGTGATGTAACGTGTCACATTTGTCAGGCAATTATTCCATTGATAGATAGACCCTCCTTTTACTCTCCTCAAGGTGTGATTATAAGCTAGCCCTGGGAGCCATTATGTCTGGATTCACTAGACTGTCTGGTCTGCCCTTTGTACTACTTTTGAACAATCAAATCAGTTATTTTTAGCTAGCTTTAAAAAAATATATCTGTATTATATGATCATTTTATTGGGTTGTGCCAATCCTAAATTGTGAAAGGCAAACAAGGAGATCAAATAAAAAGGAAGGAACTCCCACCCCCTTGCCTCGTTACAAAGAAAACAAGTATTACCTACTTTTTCCGGATACGTTTTGGTATATCGTAGAGGTCATATATGGGAAAGATCTTGCCCTCAAACTAGTCTACTATTAGCTTATATCCCTTTCAGAATGCCGAAGCGCTTTTCATTCCGCTGTTGATTCTGTTGTCATTCCGCCTTCCTTGGAAGTGTTTCGCATTGCTTTGCTTTCACATCAAGCAAAAGATACCGCTATTTCATGGAAGCGGAATAGAGCGCGATGCTCAGAGTGGAAGTACATTGCCCTTCGTTAATTTGGTGCGACTGTTCACCAAAAAAAAAATCATCAATTCCGTTTTTTGCTAGATGGCGCTTTCAAAACCACCTCTCGAGCTAGTCACAGACCTCCAACGTCGATAGCGGAATATCCGACTTCCTACCCTTTCACATCAAAGCGCTTATGATTCCGCTATATTGGCTCAATATGAAAGGGGTATAAGCCTATACTTTTATATTCTTTTTTATAAACAGCAACAAAATAGAAGGGGCTGGAGGCAGTTTGCACTTTGCTACACAGTAGGGATAAGAGTCAGATTAGGTAGATTAGAAACTTGTTTTATTAATGGGTTGTAATGTGTAATATCACTGAAAATTATAGTCAAGTTATTTGAATATAGCCCTTGAAGATTAAAATTTGTTTTACTAGCTGAACATCACAAATTAGTGATAAAGCTTCATAATCCCATATAGTGAATACACTTGCTGGCACCTTGTATTCAAGTGAGCATATATTGCTAGATTAGTTTTGGATTATAAGTTGTTGAGAAAAATGAAAAAATGGTGCATCCAAATTTCTACTCAACAGTTCACGAAGTAGTAACTATGTTTTCTAAACTATGTATTTCCGAAACAGATTTTGCATCATAATGCTGAACAAGCTGTCTGGTACTCATCAGCTCATTAAAAACCTCCACTAGAGGCATGTATATTGTACATTATGTTTCTATACTTCTTTCTCACAAATGAAAGTGAAAGTTGATAATACTATGGTTTGTGGTAGTACCGGTATTTGCATACCATTATATCTACATACAATGTGCTTTTGATAATAATTTAGTGTTTTTGTAATTGATTCCAGCTCAATAAGCCTGTATCATGGCCCATATTCATAAAATATTCATAAATTGAGGTGGTTTAATCACTTGACTGGGAAAGCAAAAATGGTGGTTTCGAACCCCACCATGGCACTTACGCCCTTGAGCAAGGCATTTTATCTACATTGCTCCTCTCCACCCAGGTGTTAAATGGGTACCCGGTAGGATGCGAATGTCATTGTGGTTGGATTAGCATGTGCGCGCTTGGAATCTAATGATACCTTTTACTATCATTTGCACGATACTCTACTATAGACCAACCTGAACTGTAGCTTTGAGACAGTCGAACATTTCTTCAGAAGTCAGAAACATTCATGTTGTTTTCATAAAAGTGGTACCCCTGACTGATACAGCCCTGCTGTTGCCAAAAGTTTGTGGAGTGAAGTTACTAGATCAATTACTTCCTCAGTTTAAAGGGATTCCAATGAAACTCTATTAAACTTCTTGATTTGTAGATAGTTCCAAAATTTTCTTCTGGAGGGGATCTGTTGGGGGGCATGGAAACCGTATCTCATCTTTGGTCATGTTCCTTCAGAATATCACTGTTGTGGTAGTGATAGTTTTAACCAACTTACATCTGTAAAAGGAACTTTTTTTTTTCTGCATCCAGTATATACAGTTTACATACACCTGGCAGAAAAAGAGTTTTCCTCGTATTTTCACAGATTCACTCATTCCTGCCAACTTTTCTCCTCATGAGGATAGACAAATTGAGTCTCTACTTGATAGTATACAGCCCTAGAAAAAAAATGATTAGACCAAGCTTCTGTAATAAGGGTACTATAATATGCATGCAAAATTATAAAAATGATTTGCCTTTGTATTTCATTGAATGAATACCAAATTCCAGCAATTATACCTTGCTTTTATGATATTTTATTTCCTTCTTACCACAAAATTAACACTATTAGTAACCATTCTTGGTCTAATAATTTTTTCCATGGCTGTATATATACATCAAATAAATTCACCCGAGACAAGTATATGATTTGCAATAGTTATAACAGTATAAGTTGTGAAAATGTGAGGAAAACTTTTTTTTCTACAAGGTGTATGTAGACTTTCAGGCCTAACTGTAGATAGTGTAACGTTTATGACAAATTTGAAGAAAAAAAACACGATATGCCTTGTTGACCAAGCAGACCAAATCTTCCTTTTGTTGTAAAGATCTTTGTAGGCCTACTTCCTTCCTTTAGTCATCAGCTTTATTCATCTAGAAAGTTGAAGACCTTTTTTTAGGAGGGTAATTGTTTCAGGTAGAGAAAGAAACCACACAAAAAAGCTATTTTGTTCTTGTATTCAGCAGTATCAGCAACAACTACAGTTTGCATTTACAGATCAAACATGACTGTAAGTGTGTGCAGACGAAGTTTATGATCGTTGCTTTAGCAGCTGTTTTTCTGAGTATAAAATTCAATAAACCATAATTCAATCAAAAGACCCACATTGCCTGTGTTTAACCCTATATTGCATATTTGAACATGGTAATAAGAAGGGGGATAAAAATGCACTGTTTACAATAATGCTGTAGATCCCTTATAATTCTGTCATATAAAATTGTTCATTACTTAGAACATGGGAAATACTCTTCAATATGGAAAATTTAGAGCAGACTAATAGATACTAGATGTAAGTCTACTTGTAAAAGGTATTAGAATTGCTTCTAATTGCCACATATTCGTGTGTCGCTTGACTACATTGTGTTAAAGAAACTTTAGAAAAAGGATTAAGCCCTCCACGAGGAAGTGGGAAAATACTAGGAACATTAATGTGCTATTCGCGCATTTAATGCATCAGCAATAAAGCGGTGTCTGTCCAATTTTCGTGCTTGACATGCAGAGAGAAAAAGGATTAAATGTACAATAAGTTGGAATCTTGTGCAAAAATGGTGATGTAAAGATGGGATTTCGTGGTTCTTCATGGATTGCAAGGACATTGAAATTATTTACTTTTTGCATGTTCTTGCATTGTTCTAGTCGTGACTGTTTTTAACCTATACTATGTGAAGTGTTCCTGATGGGGTTAAAAATGAGAATTCACTGGTCAGAAACCTTCAAGGATTGCAAAAGTTCAGTGTTGATTAATCTATTATGTGGCCTGGTGCTTTTGGGAGTCTGGACCTGTCGTGAAATCTGCAGAAGTTTTGTTTTGCTATATTAAATGTTAATTTGTGGAAACTTCTTGTTCTGGAGTATTTTGTAGATTTTACCCCACAAAAAATCCTCAGCCCATGTGTGGGGAATCAGTAATGAAGTCTGTTGTCAAGGATACGTTGGTTACAAATGGCTTTCCACTTTCAAAATGCATTGATTTATTAGACGATATAAGAAGGCCCCCCCCCCCCCCCCCCTCAGACAGTGGAGGGAGATTGGGGCAGTGGGTTAGATTACATTTCCTAGAAAAGTAAAAAACTAATTATACCCTACTGAAAAGATTCAATCATGCCAATGTGAAGGACAGTGCAGGGTAGTATGGAAACATGAAAATAGAATTGCCATCACGTAGGTTGTAATTGGCGGGGAAATGACTTCCCTTTCTCTAATAGCATCAGTCTGATGTCTGGTTTGATAAATCTTGACAGAGTTTAGAGGCGCATCCGCACCTTGTATTCTGTATTTTTGACAACTTAGGATCTGGGAAGGATGGATTACGTTACCGGATTAATTCATCATTAAGTGTTTTTGGATCGCCTGTTCATTATACAGTGAAACCTGTGTACATGTATAAAGTAAACTCAAGGGAGACAAGAAAAGCGGTCTTTATGAGCAGGTGGTCTTTATGGACAGGTTCCTTTAATACACATTTCAATGAGAAACATTGTTCAAGGGAAACGAAAATTGTGGTCTTTCTATACAGGTGGTTGCTAAAACAGGTTTGACTGTACAAGTAGCTTTGGTAAAATTAGTTTAGTGGGGCAGACTTACATTTTACTTGCAAACCATGATTAAGATATTCTAATGATGAATTTGACTTGCCATCCATGTACTCTAGCCTTTAATAAGTGATAATGTCATTCATGAACATTTAAAGGGGTACTCCGGCCTGAAATTAATATGAATTGAATAAATAGAGTAAAATTAAACAAACAAATCACTGAAAATTTCATCAAAATCGGATGAAAAATAATGAAGTTATGGAATTTTTAAGTTTTGCATTATTTTTGGTAAATATATGCACGTCATCATGAATATGCAGTGAGTGATGATGTCATATCCCCACTTTTTCTTTTGTATTTTATTATATGAAATTGCAATTATTCAAATTTTCTGCTCCAAGCCTATAACTAAAAGGACTGACTCCTTATTTAATGTGTAAGTTCCTCATTGCTGTAACTTATTTTGTTACAAGGGAGATATTTTTTTAGACATGTATGAAAAAATGAAATAATGAAGATTTCATATAATATACTTAAAAAAGGAAAGTGGGGATGTGACATCATCAGCTCACTCATTACATATTCATGATGACATGCATAGAACTGTTTCCCACAATAATGCAAAACTTAAAAATTCATTAACTTTGTTATTTTTTATCGGATTTCAATGAAATTTTCAGTGTTTTGCTTGTTTAATTTTACTCTATTCATTCAATTAATATTATTTTCAGGCCGGAGTACCCCTTTAAGAGGAAGGTAGCCATATGCATAATTATTTTCATTTTTGAATGATGATGAATTATGTGGCAAAATTAAGGCTTGCTCTGGTCGTGCTTACTAACTTATTCTTTACAGCTTGCCATAAATGTCCACGCACTACATACATTGTATCTGCTGTAAAGTTGTAGTGCATGACCATCTTTTTGGCATGGTAGGGTACCCTTTTAGAATGATGAGAAATAATTGAATGAGAGAAAGGGCAAAACAAAAACACTTAAACTCTCTCAATTTTTCTCTCCATCGACCCACGACTCTGACTTTGTTCTGACTAGTTGAAAACACATCCTTCCAGTCTTTGCACGGGCTCCGATCAAAAGATCGTGACCGATGCGTAGGCTGCAAACGATTTCTCCGTGCTCTAATTGCATCAATGTGAAGAGAGGAAGAGCATCAAGTATGACATTCACGTTTTAGACAGTGTCCTTGATCATCCATTAGGGCTCAGGAAACACCTGCAGTTCAGTCTGGGTTGGAAACTGCAGGACGTCGTCGTCGTGCCCCCCATCGTTGTCCCAAAGTTTACCCATTATCAATTCGACTGTCTCCTATTCCGTGACGAGGGGGTCGACATCTCTTGAAACTTGTGAAAAAATTGTCCACTTTTGTGAAGTTGCAAAAGATTGGAGGGAAAAGCAAGATCACCAATGAAAAACAGGATCAAAACTATGTTTTTGACAGAGACTTTCTTTCAGACAAACAAACAAATATTTTGTTCATGCTATTTAAAGAAAGCAATCTGTCTTTCCAATGGAAATGTTTACTGTAAAAGGGTTTTCACTGGTATGTCGAACATGATAATGATATAAGCATTCTTCAGGAGAGATAAACTATTCCTTTTGTAATTTATTTTCAGATTTTTGGTTATGGAGATGGTGTATCAATCTAGTGAATGTTATTGTATTCTACTATCCCTAACACTTCGTATCTAATCTGTTATATTCAATTAAATCAGTTACAATGCTTGCTTATACTAGTGAAGTCTAAAACCAAGAACAAGTTCAGAATGTGATAACCTGCTAGCCTATTTAAGACATTCATAGCACCAAATTATTCATTATTAAGCCTAAATATCGTGAAAACAAACTGTATGTTCTAGTTCTTTACATTGTGGACAGCCTAAGACAATAAAGGCAAGTAGATACCACATAAAATTGCAAGAAAATGAAAGCCTACCCGGCTTTCATTGGACACTCATTGTATATACTCCTCATCATCATGGTCACATTATGCTACAGCAGTTGCCCTCTATATCAATTCATGAAGATATAATTGCAAAGCCTCTGGGGATCAAAAGAATGATCACCTGTCACTTTCTTCACTTCCTTGGATTACTCTTCTAGGTATATATTTCTTTATTAGTTCACCATATTCTGTTATTATTTCTTATTTCCTGCTGGGTCCTGGAGATGTTTTTGCCTTTCGTGGATCTCCAATCATCCATGTCAATTATAAGGCATAAAATATTGATAATGAGATTTAACATATCTAATTAGCCTTTTCACAAAAAAAGAAAATTTGTTTTGAGAAATTTTGTATAACGTTGTATAAAGAAATTACATACAATAACTGTATAGCAAGATGGAAGTAAAACAGATTTGTATACAAGAAACTTTTTTTGAGAGAGAAGTGTGTTTTCGTGTTCACTTCTTATACTATAGAATGTTTAGAAGACAAGTTGACCCTGATTTTTTTAAAATCAAGGTCTTGTTTGAAACAATAGCAAAACATTTTGCTATATACAGCCTTTTGTTGTACAACTGATTCTAGCAACCTGTTCTGTACATTATATGTTCAGTACATCTTTATGGTGAATAGCATTTTGGATAAACAGAAATTTATTGTCTTGTGTTAGTAATGTTGGGACAGAAATGATGTAAAATGAATTTTCCATTTCCACAGACAAATTTTTAAACTAAGTTTTAGCTGCTTTTGATTACTATTTCACTCGGCAATCTACAAAGCTGTGTGGGAAAAAATATGTGAATGAAATCAAACTTTATGAATCTTGATCATATTGCCTACAATTAGATTATGACAGATTGTATCTATATTTCATTATGGTTTTTTTATCCACAAATACTCCTTTTTTTTATATTGTTTGTTTTGTGTGAGTCACCATATCCTCTGTGACAACGGGTCAGAACTTTGGAGATTTCCTGAATGCCATAATGTATCATACTGGCAGAAGGCACTCATGACACATTGATTTGTGCGCTTGATGAATTCTAATTCTAGTTTTCCTTCAAAATTCCTTGAGGATATTATTTGCATTCTAGACTGGATTTCTGGGTCATGAGAGTGCATGCATGAATCAAGAAGTATAAGAGGCAAAGAGGCAAAGTTGCAACAGCTGATATTGGATTGCAGAGAGAGAGAGAGTGAGAGAGAGAGTGAGAGAGATAGGGGGAGGGAGGGAGAGAGAGGGGAGAAAGAGAGAGCGAGCTGGGGAGAGAGGGGAAGAAAGAAAGGGAGACAGAGAGAGAAGGGGAGGGAGATTGTTTATGGGTATGGGATAAGCATTTGTGTGAAAGGATTAATGTCCTTTATTTTAAAGGGCAATCCAACCTTGGTAATAAGTTGATTTGTGTGAAAGCAGAAAAATAAGAAAAACAGGATGGTGAAATTTTGAAAGAAATCGGACAAGGAATAAGAAAGTTATGGATGTTTGAAAAATGAGATCACTACATCTATGCGAATCTCAAATTGGCAATTTGGTGAGTCGATTGTGACATACTTGTGGACAACTCTCCCATTTGTCGTACACAAATTTATCATTAATTTGCGGTTTTCTCCGAAGCACCTTTACCCTCGGGGCAGTACTCAAAATATATTGGAGATAGCATATTGTTATAGGTCCTCATGAAAGAAAAAGATCCTACTAATTAAAACATTTTGAAAAAAAGTGACATTTTACTTTTTTTAGTCATTTTATGTGTTGGAGCGAATGGAGGAGTTGTCCACATCTACATCACAGTGACATTACCTATTCAGCCAATTTGAAATTCCCATATGTATAGTGATTACAACTTTCAAAAATTCATAACTTTCTTATTGCTTGTCCGATTTCGTTTAAACTTTCACCAATCTGCTTCTCTGATTTTTCCTCTTTCTTTCAAAGCAACTTGCTATTAAGGTTGGATTTCCCTTTAAACATTTTCCTGTCTATCATTTGTGAAGATGTAGACTGATTTATGAAAAGTGGGAAGAGTCTCCATTGTAATTGTGACAAATAAGCATAGCAGAAAGATTTTCAAAAAGTAGGCTTTTGGTTCTTTAAACCGTATCAAACAACACATTTTTGTATCAGATATAAATAACCTTAGATGTCCTGATGACGTGTATGGAATAAAAATTCCTTTTATATTGGTATTTAAATCTCCCTCTTCTAATTAATGCCTGAATTAGTAAAGCATACACTTTAGAATGCGTATTAAATAAAACTTCATAAATACTCAAAACAAAAAAATCAATGAAACACTTAGCTTACAGATTCATGCATAACACAAAAATGTGTATGAAGTGTGAATGATTGATTCCATGTTTGTATGGAAGAGCTTCTAGAAGTAATTGGAGCTAGTTTCCTTCTCTAACCAACCCTCTGCAAACATTTGATTAAATTTACCATAAATTTTTAGTGGCAATTATGGATGCACAGCCAGTCAAAGAAACTTTAGTCTTCTTAATCAAGAATTAAGATAGCAGCAAGCAAACTGAGCATTTTAAAAGAAATATCAATGTTGAGATAACATTTGATTTGTCAAAGTTTACAAAACAGCAGAAAATTGAATCTTTTTGTACTAATATTTCTAGTTTTCTTTTCATTTGAAATAGGGCTTAGAGATGGGTAAATTTAAGTACTCATATCAAAGCCAGTTGATATACCATTTAATTGATTTTAAAATTTAAAGTAGCTATTCAAAGAAAATCACAAATATGGCAATTAATGTATCACTAGAAACTGGGAAGCTTACAGATGGCAATCGTATAAGTTTTATGTCAACTGCGTATCTGATGATTATAAAAACAACACAAATAAAAGCTCTTCTCAGCATCTGGAATATCCGAGGATTCGCCAGAAATATAGCGATGTTTTGATGTCGTCACACTCGGGATCGATCCTGCTTAAGCAGACGACGTCCTATAATGAATGAACGTAATTGCAATGCAATTATTTATCAAATTATAAAGAGTTTGGTGTATTTAAACATGACCTTATTTCACACCATTATAAAGGGAACGTGAAACTGATTCTGATAGCTAAAACCGTTTGATTGTAAATACACAGGAGAAGGGTCAATGATCAATGAAATAAACCCCACTTTCAAATTGAAAAGCCCTCCGAATAATAGCAGGATGGTATTCGTTCCCTCTTGAAACGCCGAACATGCCCCGGGTGCAAGCAGCTGAAAATACAATGGCGTCTTATTTTGTTTACAAGTGACTGATTCCTTTATTTTTTTAACGCTGCATTTTTCATCAAAATAATACCAAACACGAAGTTAAGAGTGAGGCAACAGACTAACATTAAGACTGACGCTAGTGAAGGAAGAGAAATAAGTGAAGAGGAGATGACAAAATAGGCTCTGAAAAATGTGTAAGATGTTTAATATGGGACATCGTCTGCTTAGACAGGACTGGTCCATGGTGTGTCGTCACATATCTCAGCAGCGTTCGAGGAGCTCTTCAGCTGCTATATCGGGGGCTGTATTTTACCGTTTTATAATTGATAATAATCATTACTTCAAATGTTTCCAAGCGTTGAATTTGGATAACCTTGTTTAATTTATGCCATCTATGCAATAATAAGTATTAAGCCAGTATTTAAAATCATTAAAGTTCTACTTTAAGAAAATCATAGATATATCGTCTGTTTGGACCCAGAAGGCGTTAAGTCCCATCATTTGTACAGAGTTCATGCCCTTCTGGCTCCAAAAAACGCTATCTTCATTGACCTTTAATGGATAAGATGTTTTAGCTTTTCTGTATAAAGATGGATATTGTTAGATTTGAATTTGTTTCACGTGCAGGGTGTGTTCTATAATAGTCAAATACACTCTGGCATTAGGCTTGTAATGTACAAGATGTTCACTGCTGTTTGTAGAATGACAAAACTGGGCTGAGACATTTATACTTCCACAAACATCCCCTTAGTTTTGTATATCTGTCAAGTTTGTTATGAATGGAAGATGACACGCAATAATGCAGAGCGGATGACACAGCCCCCTCCCCGCTGCTGGAGGTCGGGCGCTGATCTCTCGCTTTCCCTGAGCTTTCGCAAACTCCTCGTGGGTTAACTTCCGATACTGCCAAACTAAATTGGTGACATCTTGCAAGGAGGGTACTAGGCAGATGGCAGGGCAATGTGTTGTCAATTTAGGCTCCTGCACTAACTACCGGATGTCCTCCCCAGCTTATACCGCTGACAGATATCTCTCAAGTTTGCACTTTTCACTGTATTTATTGAAAAAAAAATAATAGTTTTCATTTTTGTGTCAATGTTGAAATGGAAACCTGAACCAAGGGTATTAACATTACCTGATCATCATCCTCCAGGCTCTTAGAAGATGATTTGCTCCAATAATCAAGGATGCGAAAGTGGCTTATTGGAGCATGGGAATGTTGCTACTGGGAAAGAAATTTTGTTATAGGTATAGGGGTAGACTTTAATCAAACAGAAATAAGTATTAATTCATATGACTGCACCTCTGCTGTTCTACAATGTAAACAAAATATGTTAGCAGATTAATTAATAATATATCTGTAAAGCACTTTAAACATCGTACATAAATTAGGTGCATTATAAATCCAGATTATTGTCTTTATTAGAATTAATTTGTTTATTCTATAAATAAGAAATATATTCATGGCAGTATTTGTTAGTGTATAAATGTCACAAATATGCATCTCATGTATTCTTCAATATAAAACTTGCCATAATACCATCTAACATGAACGAAAACTAAATCACATTTCAGCTACGATCAATATACATGTTTTTTCATTGTACAGTCAAACCTGTCTATAGCGGCCACCAAACGGAAACAGAAAAAGTGGCCGCCATAGACAGGTGGCCGCTATAGACAGGTCGGCGGCCATTTTTAATTTTGGCACATACACGCAAAAAAGTTATAGTGTACATGCATCCATATATATCACTTAGGAAAACAAGCTATAGATCTACAGATTTGACGTATAACTTGTCATATGATATATAAATGCTAAAATAATATGCTTTGTTGTCAATAAATGAGAAAAACAATAGATATACGAGCAATCTGTGTAAAATGAATTTTCCCTCAAATTACCACGTACGTACCGCCCGCGGTAGACTGCTGTTCTTGATTTTTATAGTCTAAAAACGATGTCTAATCATGCTTTTGCTTCCTGTCAAAAAATTACAGTAATAAGTTTTAACTTTGAATAAAATCGTGCAGTCAATTTTCATTCAATAAATATTTGCCTTTGAATGGTTTTAAAAGAAGTTTTAACTGTTTTTGAGAACAGGCGATAGAAGGTGCTCGCTTGATTCGTCGAAAGTGCGAACGTCGACAATGCGGGGTCTACAACACAGTAATTTCCTGCGGGGGATTTTTTGGTGGCCGCAGGTGGCCATATAGACAGGTGGCCACTATAAGACAGGTGGCGCTAAGACAGGTTTGACTGTATATTCTCAATAGTTGAGCAGAAAGCTTGACTGACACACCAAATTAATGTACCCTTTTCATGTTTCTACCTGGGTACATTTATAAGATTTTATTTTTCCAGCCTAGAATCAGGCTTTTGAAAGACATTTAGTTCAAAACATGGTTGTGTTTTATGAAATTTTTGACTGGTCAGAAATATGAACATCTATAAAATCAAATGTTTGAAATTCACAAATATAATGAGCTTTAAAAAAACTAAATTATGTCAAAATCAGACTTTCTGAAACCTAATGAACTTGGCGTAGATCCTGTATAAGACCCTGAAGTTTTTTACGGACATAATACCATGAAAGAAGGATTCTAATCAACGATTTGATCAGTGTTTCATGTTCCCAGTTCTGGCTTCAGAAAATCCTGTGAACACACCCTCCCTTCTACCAATGCTCAAGAGTCCTTTCACACTGAGGAAGTCGATAGCTTCTAGAATTTCTACCCACTTTCTTCCGATTCCTGTTGAGATATATTTCTCCTTTTCTCTCCTTTTTGTCTCTCTTTTTTTTCTTTTGGTTCATAAGTGCATTTCTTTCTCCCGTCTACAACACTTTGGTTGTGGGAAATTTACACACAAATTGAAGAAGAAATGCTGTGTGAAAAAAAATTATGGAAATTGAATTCAAATGGAAAATGAAAATACAAGCAATAAGTGAAAGTACTTCACTTTTCAAAAATATGTATGATTTATTGTAAAGAAACTCTGTGTGCTATATGTCTGTGTTAAGCATGTTATTTCTATTTTCATTTTTATATTTGTTTATTTTTGTCTTTTATTATTTCACTGCTTCATGATCAAACTTAAAAACCTGATGATGATGATGTGTCACGTTTTTGGGGTTAAAGTCCTCTTGATCATATTTAGGCTGTAATTTTATTTTTTTGCACCTAGAATTGAATTGATACATTGGCAGAGTTAACACTTCACCATCTCCAGGTTTCAGTTCTCCCAGGTGCAAGATATCAATATACAGTCATGAGACAGATTTGATTCAATAAACCTTTATTCCTCAGACTTCATAATATCCCATTTCTATCTGTAATTTGATGACTAAACAGAGTACGTGACCTATATAACTAGACAACTTGCATAGAATAAAAACAAGTAAAATTTAAAAAGATATATCATTCTCCGGTCACAAACAACCTTGACCCCCCCCCCCCCCCCCCCATGTATCAGAACAAGGTTAGAAATGGTTCTAACAAATAACACTGGAAGTCAAATTTACATCCATCACAAAAATAAAAAAAGGAAGAAATAATTTCATGCTTTTGAAACTGGACAGGAAATTGTCTTTTATAATCAACCTGGAGTTGTGTGTATTATGTTATGTTCTTTTAAAGGTGTGAAACTTAGATGTAGTTGCATGAAAACGAAACATCTAAATATATCATATATCATCCCATTTTCTTGGCAAAGAGGGCAAATTCATACATCAGTACCAGTTTTCATACTTTCAAAACAGGATAGAAAATTCTCTGTCATGGTCAAATTTAACTGTCATTTCCTTGCATAGACCATTACAAGGTGAGAAATTGTAAAGTACCACTACTTGAACAAAAACAGATAGAGATTTCAAGTTATACAACTGTAGTATACACTCCTGTTTCCTTCACACAAATATGAAAGCGTACGTCAGTGTTTTCATGCTTTCAAAACAGGACAGGAAATTATCTCTCACAACCAATCCTGAGAGGAATGCTTTTGTGTTGTTCTTTAAAATGGTGTGAAACTTGGAGGTAATTGAATCAAAACAAATGAGATAACAAGAAATCAACTGTGAATCCCATTTCATGGATAATCATACGTAGGCGTACATCAGTGCCGATTTCTCATACTTTCAAAACAGGATAAGAAATTCTCTGTCACTTTATCATACTTGAATTTTAGTGGGCTTTTATAGTTTTGTTGACTAAAATTGAGAATATTTTACGTGATTTGCAGTTAAAAAGAAAGGATATTTTACAAACTATGAATGTCTGCATTAAACATCAACATAACTTTATATGCTTTCATAATAAGCCTGTTCACATGCATGCCGAGAAAGTGATATTTAGAGCATAATTCTAATCTCACTGTTTTTGCACTTTCACATTTGGGATATATGTATTTGTTTCTCTCATTTGCCTTCCATTGGCCTTTTTGTGGCAACACAGAGTATATACTGCACATCACATTCACAGCTGGAACATTATTCACTCAAAAAAATGTATTCTTAGTGTGGTTTTGAATCACATTCCAAATCTTACTAAATAATGACATAGTGTGGTTCACACACAAAAAAAAAGTGAGATTCTGATTGTGGTTCTAAAGAATTAAAGGAAAAATCTCACTAATTGCTCTCTCTCTCTCTGTGTGAACAGCCCTATTCTGGTGAAATGAAGAATCATCATCAGTCTTGAGTTTTACACTATTTGCATATACCTAGTTTTATGTTCTTGTAGAGTAACTTAAGGCATGTTATGGTGAATTCTCGTTACAGTTTCACTACTACCCCGTGGTGGTACCCTTCGACATCAAGGAGTACATCGGAGCCAAGAAGGAGGAATCCCGCAATGACCCCTATGCCCGTCATGCTTTCAACCAAGTGAAGAGTGATCAGATTCCGCTGGACAGGCCTATCCCAGATACCAGACATCTCAGGTAAACGGCGGCGCAGTCTGCTTAAAGTTTCCAGGGACAATCCCTTGTCAGTCATAATGCATAATACTGTAAAACCAAACATTTTGTGTGCATGAAACTTTGGCAAAGTTTGTGAATGGTCAAGATTTGCGAGTGGTCAAGATTTGCGAAAATTTCATGCTGGGAAGTAGTAATTGAGTCATAACTGGCACCGAGCTGGGCTCTATCAAAGATACAGGGTTTTGTGAGAAACTTATTCTGCATCAACAGGAAATTTTGTGACTTTACTGAACTTAACGTGATCCGTGTTATGGCTTGAGGATGTCACAAGAACCAGTGTCACGCATTGGTGTGATAAACACTCCACATTTCAGGAAGTATACCTTCAGCCAGGGTATTGTCACGAATTGTTCAGATACGTATGAGTGATGTTCATGTAGCAAGATAAGTCTCGGTCTTAGGTCATTGATGTATTGCCATGCAGGGCCTTGTTTCAGAAAACATGTCATCAATGACAAGTTGCAATAACAGTAATTACTAATCCTTGCATCTGATTGGCTGAGAGCAAATTTGTAAAAATCACAGACAAGACACTTGATGAAACACCCCAGGTCTCTGATGTCTTGCCTGGTCTAGGTCATTAATGTCTCTGTCTTGGCCTTGACCCTGAGATCTAATGCCAAATGAGTGTAATCAAAAAGGTTGTTTTCTCCTGATCTTGGTACTAGCAAGGAGTGGTATTAGGAACCTATATGTCTTGAATACAACACTGATTGATAATCATTAATTTAATTTGTACTATTCAAAAGTAAGATTAAAAGTATAAGTGACATGATACTTTTTTTCATGAATATGGTGAGATTCAGCTATTAGGGTGCAAGTTTGTCAGAGCTCTTGGCTGCATGTGAGCATAAAATTTTAAATTTTGCCTTTTTTTTAGGGGGGGCCATATTGCATAAGTTTTGAAGTGTAACCTATTAGTAATAGCTATGAATACATAAAGTTGCAATCAATTGCAAATTGTAAAGCAAATTAGAACAACCATTCTGAATGGTTCAGGGTCTGCCCATTCAAGATGATGCGCTTACAACAATGATTTTGATTGGTCAGTACAGTGCAACACCCCAGTGCAACACCCCCTAAGAGTGCAGGTTTTTCAGGCTCTGTGCTGTAAGATATGAAACAAATTTCAGGGTATAATTAAGGTTAATCTGTATCATATATTCAAAAATTTCTCTATATTTTGTGAAAATGTCTGTAGGATTTTTAGACATTCGAGCAAACTTCAAGTTCCAGTCATGAATGAGTCTTCAATTGGCAAAGGCAGGCAATGTGTGAATCACTGACAATGCAAGAAATATCTTTGAAATTGTCTGTGGTGACTTTAACTTTTAAGGAAAGGGCAGTCATGTGTATTGTAGGCATAGAATCTTGTGATGGCTCTGGTCAATTTGAACAGGATACCACCAATTACCTGACTCGTCCTTTCTCTCTCTATATCAGAGGATTTGGGGCAGGAATCTCACAGCCGATGACACACTTATGGCTATTACTAATTTTACCCACTCTGAATCCAGTCTACCTTTTTTTTAGAAACTTTGCCAACATATTGAGCCCACTGTAGATTGTAGAAGTAGGCATACAGGTGCAGTGAGGGAAGGAGATTGTCACCTCAAATGAACTGCAGCACTTCAAAACGGCTCAGATTTCAAGTAATGTTTATCCAAATGTGGTTGAAATGTGACACAAATAGAGTTATTCTTGTTGTTTTTTATAGAAAGGTGAGAGGAGAATATTACTTTTAAGATGTGGTGGCTCAGTGATAGATCAGTCTATATTCGCTCGAGTGTTAATCCTCAGTACCAAGTTCTTGGAATAGGACTGAAAACCGTAGGTCCCCTGGTTGCTTATCTTACAAGCACAAACTTCCTTTCTTTATAGCAATCGTGTAAAAAATGAAAATAGCATGCCATTTGAGCTAAGCTCTTTGCAAGGTGGCATATGTTTGTCGTTTTTGTTTTGATTATATAATCAAAGATGGCAAAGGTTCAGCATATGTGCCTAAAAATAAGCATGTAATGAGAAAGCTCTTGTTTTATCAGCCGACTAGTGATTGAATTTGTGTTAGGTAACTGGATTGTCAGTAATACATACCCTCCATACTTACTGTCTCCACTCTTGTATCCTGCTTTCCTCCACTTTTTCAGAACGTTGCCCATTCATTGGATGTTGAAAAAAAAAGAAGAAAAACAGGAGGGGGAGGATAAATAAGTGGGGCACCAATTGAATCCCAGTATCCAGTGATTGCGGTAAATGTCATTGATTGAGCTCACATTGAGAACCGTGAAATTAAAACTCGTTTACACTCGCAAAATAAGGGCACTGGAGGCAGGATCACGAGTGTGGAGATACATTTGTGCTAGGAAGTGTTCCTTGATCTGGACAGTGGCATATTATATAGGTCCAGCCATTAGGGGGTTTTGTGAGGGGGGGGGGGTTCCACTGGTCTTACTTTGTAAACGCAATGGAAGAGTACAAGGCCATCGATTGGGGGAGGGTGTGGAAGGGGTTGTATTATCTTCTGTGTATTCAGCTTCCTCTCTCTTTCTCTAATAAAGTTCTGTTCATTTTTCCTTTCTTTTTTAAATTGGAATTATGACATGACTTTTGATTGTTGTCATCCTGTATGTCTGGACTTTTAATTAATAAATGAATTCGACTTTGAATCTCTTTTCACCATTTGTTTTCAGGGGGTCCTGTGCCACCCTGTGCCATAAATTCCATAATAATATTAACATTGAGACTGCCTGTATAATCTTGCCTCCCATATTAAATATTCCAACCAATATTTAAATGCCACCTTGAAAATCTTAAATGTATGGCTGTATGTGTAAAGAGGTGTAGATTCTCAATTCTAAAATTTGTATTAGCACACAGTCTTGATGCCAACACTGTTTGCTCTTCATTATCATTATTTATAACCCAGACATGTTTGTGTCTGGCATGTTGTGTGGAAGATTAAAGGAATGCACTTCATTGCTGAAAAAAAAATAGGAGGGGTCTAAGAATAGATTACACAATTTTTAATATTTTTTTTATATATCTGTGAGGATTAAAATTAGTGTTGGAATACCTTCATTTTTTAGGAGTAAAATATTACTTTCAGAATTTTACTGGTACACTAATGTGTCATGGCTGCCGGTTCCTTTATCAGTAAATGAATGAATAGAATTCACACATATTTTCCTATTCAAGGCTGTGCAATCTAGGGCTTTCTCACCACCCCCCCCCCCCCCCCCAAAAAAAAAAGGTATATTTATATTTAATTGTTTGTCAATTCATTTTTTTTTTGTGAAAAGGACCCCCCCCCCTTTTTTTTTTTGTCAGTGTCAGATATTTTGGGAGTAAAAAGGCTCCCAAAAATGTGAGGGTCCTTCCCCCCCCCCCCCAAGACAATTTGGGAGTGGAAAAGTCACCTGTAGGTGCCTGGGACCCTTCCTCCCCCACCCCCCCCCCCCCCAAAAAAAAAAAAAAAAAAATATGGAGAGGGAAAAAAACTTGGTCAGATATTTGATTATTCCACAATAAGGAATATTTGGGTATTTCTAAAGGAGTTCTCTATTATTTAAAGACTTATATGCCAAGAAGTGTTATGCTGCTCTAGATTCTGTGATCCGTTAGTACAGGAATTTGCATTCCTTAGGTTGTTGTAAGGGCAGTATACTAACCAACTTGGACTAAGTTAGCCAGCTTTGGAATCTGATTAAAATTGTGGTGCATGCACTCTTAAAAAGCTTGTAGGCCAGTCTAAGTTAGGGTGATTCAGAAACACTGTAAAATTTGGATTTTGGGACACCGTAGTATAAAAGGGTCAACTGACCATCTAGATAAACCAAGAATACAAATATTTTCACCGAATCTGTCACCTTGACACACTATGTATTGCCTTTAAAGTAGAACGTTAATGATTTTAAATATTGGCTTAATACTTATTATTGCATAGATGGCATAAATTAAACAAGGTTATCCAAATTCAACGCTTGGAAACATTTGAAGTAATGATTATTATCAATTATAAAACGGTAAAATACAGTCCCCGATATAGCAGCTGAAGAGCTCCTCGAACGCTGCTGAGATATGTGACGACACACCCTGGACCAGTCCTGTCTAAGCAGACGATGTCCCATAACATCTTACACATTTTTCAGAGCCTATTTTGTCATCTCCTCTTCACTTATTTCTCTTCCTTCACTAGCGTCAGTCTTAATGTTAGTCTGTTGCCTCACTCTTAACTTCGTGTATGGTATTATTTTGATGAAAAATGCAGCGTTAAAAAAATAAAGGAATCAGTCACTTGTAAACAAAATAAGACGCCATTGTATTTTCAGCTGCTTGCACCGGGGCATGTTCGGCCTTTCAAGAGGGAACGAATACCATCCTGCTATTATTTGGAGGGCTTTTCAATTTGAAAGTGGGGTTTATTTCATTGATCATTGACCCTTCTCCTATGTATTTACAATCAAACGGTTTTAGCTATCAGAAACAGTTTCACTTTCCTTTATAATGGTGTGAAATAAGGTCATGTTTAAATACACGAAACTCTTTATAATTTGATAAATAATTGCATTGCAATTACGTTCATCCATTATAGGACGTCGTCTGCTTAAGCAGGATCGATCCCGAGTGTGACGACATCAAAACATCGCTATATTTCTGGCGAATCCTCGGATATTCCAGATGCTGAGAAACGATTTTATTTGTGTTGTTTTTATAATCACCAGATACGCAGTTGACATAAAACTTATAAGATTGCCATCTGTAAGCTTCCCGGTTTCTAGTGATACATTAATTGCCATATTTGTGATTTTCTTTGAATGTCTACTTTAAAGCCCCATTTGTCATTGTCATATACAAACTTGGAGAGCAGTCACTTCACATCCACTCCAGAAAGAACTATTTCCATGGCAACCGACTTGTGTAAACAGGGTTGGTGTTTATCTGGCATTGCAATAGTTTGTTTTGTGTCCATTCCCAGCATGTTAATCAAATAATGACTTCGCCATTAAAAGTGCGTTTACTCTGAAACGGTAGACGCTCAATGGAAAGCTAACATGTCAATGTGTTTGAGCTTTGTCAAGTTAACGGTATGTTTATAGCATGTTTGTAATAGCTACGTGTACTATGTAGTTGCACCTTGTGACAAATGAATAGCATTTCTACTGTGAGAATTAAAATGAAACTGACCTCCTTTGAGCTAAGTGACTTTGAGAAGTATAATACTTCTATATACCTCTGAAATAATGAGTAAAAATTTGCCTTCATTGACGGCTTGCAAAGATGAGGCTTATATTTGAATTGAAGCAGAAGAAAACTTAAGACTACTGTAAAAACCAGAAAGTTTCATGCCGCGAAATAATACAATTAAAATCATAAAACCATTATTAAAAGACCCTTCCCCAAATGACATCAGGGATAAACGTACATTCAATTTTTTTGGGTAAATATTGATAAGCAGCCGGCACTTAGTAGTGTGAAAACAGCATTAAGTTAGTTCTTGTATAACACATAATGCTTATGTTTAATGTTGAAAATCCTTTTAGCAGGAGACTGTGCTCTGGAGCCACTGTCCTCATTTACATAATTGATCATTTTTTCCTCCGGAAGAGGATGGAATCTAATGTCCTAGACCTGTATACCAACCCCTCCTTTGCTGAAACCCTTACCCCCATTCAGACAAACAACACTATACACTGTTTTACAGCAGAACATTGTACAGTAAAATGTTTTATAGCAAAATGGGAGGTTCAAGCAATATTTCATACATAATCTCATAAATGATAGGGATCCATTATCCATGTGAACATTGTGTGAAACCCTGTAATAAGGTTTCATGATCATTTCTTAATTGTGAGGTCTGTTTATGTGACTTACATGCTTGAGCAATGGACGTGGTATGTGCTGATCTAAACAACTGCGCTCGCTCCTCGAAGTAGTTTCTTTATACATCTTTTATCCTGTATGTATACCTTTTGCTACTCAGTTATCACATTTAATTCTTTATGATACTGTACAGTGTTTCGAGGGGTGGATCCCCCCCCCCCCCCATTGACAAAAAAGAGAAAAAACTTCAATAAAAAAACACCCTAAAATGGTGATAACCTGTTTTTGTTTTTGCTTGTCAAGAGAATTTTGGAGTGAAAACACACCGCAAAATGCTGATGACCCTCCTTTTTTTCCCCCCTCTTGTCACAAAATTTTCGAAAAATGGGCCCCCTTCGTCACAAAATCCTGGATTCGCCCCTGGGTGTTTCTGTATATAATGTTTCCTCTTTTGTGAAAGGGGTATTAGTAATCTACTGATTAGCTAAGACTTTCAGCTTGACACTAGCATATCAAAAAGCAGGTGGGCAATATTAATCAGGCAAAATCCATTTATGGCCAGAAC
This sequence comes from Heliocidaris erythrogramma, assembly GCA_025617745.1. Classification (NCBI taxonomy): domain Eukaryota; kingdom Metazoa; phylum Echinodermata; class Echinoidea; order Camarodonta; family Echinometridae; genus Heliocidaris; species Heliocidaris erythrogramma. The sequence goes on from CM046855.1 coordinate 25,790,647, forward strand.
ATCTGTCTGTGCAAAATAATGAAAACTTCCCTGATACTCATATATTTCACAGCTAGCTCTTCCATGAAAAAAAATTAATCAGGATAAGTGATGTATAGCCTGCTGATTTTTGTCATGTATTGATGTTTCTAGATGGAGAATGAGTACAATCATCCAAAACTTGGATTTATTGATCTTAAACCCTTCTTACACATGACATATATGTAATTATTGTCATAGTTTGCAAATACCACTTTTCAAGTTTCCTTCATATTGATTTGTCGTGAATAAGTCCAACCCTTCTGTGTCAAGAGGTTTTGCATCAAGTGGGAAAATATGTACAAGAGACTGAAAACTGCCAAGAGCGACATGGACTAGAAATTTTTCCATTTATACCGTGAGATTTTCTCGCAATTCATAGATAGATTGTCTATACATGTTCCCCGATCTCAGGTTGTCAAAAGATAAAATACCAATTGTTTAGGTGTGGATATCTACCTTCAGTGTCACTGTTGCTATGGAACACGGCAAGAGAAATGCAATCTTCCTCTTTGTGAGGGAGTTGACGGAAGAGAGTAGCCGAGATCGGTTCATGAAAGTGAGTAAAACCAGGGTCTTGTGGTGACACCCGGCCATCTGAAGTAATTAAAGCCTCTAGCAATTAGAGCATGGCTCATCTAGCTGATGTGGGTTTCTTGTGCCGGTCAGGAGACATCAGATGAGCGTATTCATCCGGTGTGATTAAGAGATCCATTTCAGCTAAGCCTCTGTGATGAGTTCTCTCTCCCCGAGACTTTGTTTTTGGTATTTACTTGTAGGCAGTGGAGATTTGAAGCTTTTCGGAAAACTTTTTATGGCTTATTGATATATTACAATCATAAAGGGGAAATCGTAGTTTATAGAAACTGGTCCATCTTTACAAAGTATAAAGTGTGATTATGAAAAGCTGTGGAGATTTGAAGCTTTTCCAAAACCTTTTTATGGCTTATTGATTAATTACCATAATAAAGGGGAAATCGCTTATAATTTCAACAGAGGAAACTTTTTGTTCAGTATTAAGTGTGAATTTTTATAAAGCTGTGGAAATTTGAAGCTTTTTTGAAACCTTTCATGGCTTGTTGATTGATTACCATAAAAAAGGGGAAATCATTGTTTCAACAGAGAAAACTTGTTGTCCATCTGTGTAGTACACTTTAGATAATGATTTGTGAGATGCTGTGGAAATTTGGAGCTTTCCAGAAACCTTATTATGGCTTGTTGATTAATTGCAAGAATAAAGTAGAAATTGTAGAGTCTATTTTCAACAGAGGAAGCTTGTTGTCTGTCTTCATAGTAAACCTAGTTGAAAATATGATTTAGGAAATGCTGTGGAAGTTTGAAGCATTAGAAAACCTTTTTTATTACTGAATGATTACAATATTAAAGGTCTTGAATTATCAACACAGGAAAGGTAATGCATATCTACAATACAGAGCATGATTATGAAGACGGAGTGGCGAATTGTAGCTTTCTTAAAAACCTTTTATGGTTGTTTGATTAATCACAAAAATTGAGGTGGATCAAAGCGTCATATTACAAATATCTTTCAGCTCGAGAAAGCAATTGTCTATCTTTCAAGTACATTTTCTACGTTGTTGTTGAAATTAAATATTCTCAAGTCTCGGAGGAGAGACTGAATAACAAGAACGAGAAACTCTGTATTTCTGAAAAAAATTGAGTGGGCATTGAGATTCAAAGAAATTGGAATATAAAATAAAAGATTGAAAGATCGGAAAGAAGACAGACAGTGCCAAAACAGTGCAACTCTGACTAAGGAAACCGTGGTTAATTGAACTGCACTCTGAATGGTCTCGCCGCCCACGAATATATGAATGCTCATTAGAAATGAGGCATGAAATGACAGAAGCTCATCAAATTTTATCTCTTTCAACTTTTACTCCATTGCAGCTTTGATGATATCAACCCTTAGACAACTCATCTCATCTAATTAGCTTTTCCTTTTTTTATCTTCTTCTTCTTCTTCTTTTTCTTTTTCTTTTTCTTCTTCTTCTTCTTCTTCTTCTTCTTCTTCTCCTTCTTCTCCTTCTTCTTCTTGTTCTTCCATTTCTTCTTCTTCTTTTTCTTCTTCTTCTTCTTCTTTTTCTTCTTCTTCTTCTTCTTCTTCTTCTTCTTCTTCTTCTTCTCCGTCTTCTTCTCCTTCTCCTTCTTCTTCTCCTTCTTTTTCTTCCATTTCTTCTTCTTCTTCTTCTTCTTCTTCTTCTTCTTCTGTTTGTATCTTCTCTCCCTCCTCCCTCTCTCTCTCTCTCTCCTTTTTCTTTTCTCACTCCCCCTCTCCATTTCTCTTTCCATTGCTCTCTATTTCTCGTTCCATTGCTCTCTTTCTCTCTCTCTTCTCTGTCTTTCTCTCTCCCATCTGTCTCTTTTGTCTGCCCCCTTCTCTTTCGTCTGCCCCCTTCTCTTTCTTTCTCTCCATCTTTCCCAATCAGAAAATACGGATCTGCATGAAATCAAATGTATTTATCCTCAGTCAAACCCTAAATTAACTAAAGTGCAGTCTGTGTGACCATTGGTTCACCAATATCAAAACCTATCTTTGGGTACTCTGAGACAGGCATCCTTTTTATTAGGTATAAACATACTACAGGTACCTGATACCCCTTTCAAACCAAGCACTTACCCAGGGAAGTTTAGAGTTACGCAGGGAGAGGTCTGGTCTGAAAGGAACAAAGGGAAAAGTTAACCGCATAAAGCCGAAGAACTTCCCCTCATAACTTCTCCACCTACCCAGGTGGAGAACTTACTCCAGGAAAGAGAGTTTCAGCTGTAAGTGATCAGTTTGAAAGGTCGATGGAGAACTTCCCCAGTGAAATACGTCAGAGATCAATTATCACTTCCGGCCGGCGGTCACACTATGATCCCATGTTGTCGCATCAGCATTCATTTTCCCCCTCTTCCTCCACCTCTTCCTCCCTTCCTACCCATCCTCATTCTTTCATCCTTCCTCTTACCTTTTCTTTCCTCCTCTTCTTCCTCTTTATCTTTTTCCTCCACCACTCTTCCCTTTCCTTTCCTACCCTTATTCATTCTCCTTTTTCCTTCTTCTCCTTGTTTTTTACTCATTTCTTCATCCTCTCCTCTTACTCATTTCTTCATCCTCTCCTCCTTCCCCCACTCCCATTTTCTCCCTTTTCCATCTACTATCCTCCTTCTTTCCTCCCAGCTCCTCCTGTTTTGCTGCCTCCTTTCCTCATTCTTTCCTCCTTCTTTCCTCCTTCCTCCCTCCTTCCTCCCTCCTTCCTCCCTCCTTCCTCCCTCCTTCCTCCCTCCTTCCTCCCTCCTTCCTCCCTCCTTCCTCCCTCCTTCCTCCCTCCTTCCTCCCTCCTCCCTCCCTCCTCCCTCCCTCCTTCCTCCCTCCTTCCTCCCTCCTTCCTCCCTTTATTACTTCCTTATTTCTTCCTCTCCCCCTTTTCCTCCTCTTCCCCCTTTTCCTCCTCTTCCTCCTCCTTCTCTGACCTGCTTGGGTAACATCTTCTGACTTCAAGTGGACTAACATTTCAGAATGATATAGCATACTGCATAATTCATTGCCACTTTATCCTTCACTAACCTTGGATACAGGGTTATGTCTATCTGTTATTTATTCTGCAGTAATACTCTATGGTCTATAGCAAGATGTATTCCTGTCTGATGAATGATACCTCACAAAATCCAGTGCTCAACATCAGTTTTTTTTCATGGAGGGGTCTCGCTTGAAATTTTTAGTGTCTGATGCATAAGCCCCATGTTATAATTTATTTAATTTATGGGGGTCTGCATGGAGTTAGATTTTGGGGCTCGTGTGTCCCAGGTGTATGTCAGTGTGTCCTACTATATATCTAATCTAAATGTGCTCAAGCCATCACATGTAGACATTGATATTGGTATTGTGGTAAGCGAAAAGACTTCTGAATGGAATACTAGATTGAACTGAAAGCCATATAGCTCATTTCCTACAAAATTAAATTCAAAATTTTGCATTTGCAAATCAAATTGACTGGATTGAGCTCATTGTATAAATCTTTCATAACATGCTGGAAAGTTGGCATGTACCCGGTAGATGTTAAGTGCACCAATGTATACAGAATGAAAATTGCTCACTCAATAACCTTCATTTAACATGACGTAATGGCATCTGTGTTGAAGTTATCAGGTCCCTGATCTAGTTATAATGACAACATGCTGTCAAGATTTGTCGCTTGGATAGCAGACCTTTCATTAGCATGGATCGTTGCACTGGGATTAACAAAGGTTCACACCGAATTACCAGCAGTGGAAAGGGTGTTTGTATCAGAGATTTGATCAGTATAGTGGCACCTTTTCTCTGTCAGTTTGGTACAGCCCTGTTTTCACTATTAAAGAGTGAAGATTTCACATTATTAGTCAAAAGGTTACCTTTGTGTCGGAGATTGATCAATCTACCATGTAGTCTTACACTTCCACAGCCATAAAGTATAGCCCTGGGGAGCGTTTCATCAAGCATTTTGTCAGTGATTTTTACCGACAACTGTTATAAGCTACTGAAATCCTTGCATCTGATTGGCTGAGAGCAAATTTGTCGGTAAAAATCACTGACAAAACGCTTGATGAAACGCTCCCCTGTTCTCACTGTTGAAGGATTCACACAAGCAGTTAAAAGGATTCCAAAGTATCAGAGTTTGCAGTCAGCTTATGTATAAATATATAGCCCCATTTACACTATTTAAGTGTTCACGCCAGCATTAAGATTTGTTCTTTGTATCAAAGATTTTATTCCAGAGCCTCTTATGTATAGCCTCATTCACACTGTTAAAGGGTTCACACCAGCAGTTATTCTTTGTATCAAAGATTGATTTAATATGCAGTGGCACTTTTCAACAGCCAGTTAGGTATAGCCACATTCACACTTTTTTAGGGTTATCACCAGCAATGAGAAGGTGAAAAGGCAGTGGTGCTTTTCCTTGCAACACTACTAGTTGTAAGCCCTGATTCATAAAGTGAAACAAGTTTTTATATCATTGATTGGTCCGTGAAATGTGGCGCTTAACCTGTTCTGCAATAAATTAGGTTGACCTCCCTTCACACTGCATTCTAAAATTGGTTACAGCTTGCAGTGATGTGGCTGGCACTATAATTATGCTGCACTACAATAAGGCACTGTTCACATCGCTTGTCATGTATCTTTAAACTTCCTCATATCCAGGTACCATTGATTAGTATATTACCTTTTAATGCAACCTCTTGCATAATTCATTCTGGATTTAAATTTCATATGCTATTGAGTGCGGGTATTGTGAGCTGTCTAATAAAGAATTAATATTTCAACTAAGTTAGATAAAGAACTTGTACACTCAATATAAAAAGCTCTAGGAATCTAATCTAATTTGAGTTTGACTTCACTGCACTCTATACTAAATGGTGCATAGAGCATAATATGACACTCCTCACTTACTACAATCTCATTAAGAAGAAGTTCCAATCCATTGCGCTTCATATCCATCATTAATTGCCCATGCGTACATTTGCTACTTAAGTACAATAACGTACATCCATCATAATTATAATTATCATCCCTCTTCTGTATGGTAATATGATTTAAGTTGTATGATTGCTGACAATATTCTGAAATATCAAGTCCTTTCTATGGGAGGAAAAAGATTTTCTGATGAAGTCTTCCATAGCATTATATTAAACCTCAATTATAAAATATAAAGTAAAAAGCTGTGATTGCATTATGAATACATTTCTATTCTCAAATTGTCAGTACAAGCAAAAAATACACATTTTGAGCAAACTGCATGTCATTTAAGCAAGAGTATATATTAAAATGCATGTTCCAAATATAAAAGTATTCTCTGTTTTGAATATATTATATGTTAACCTGGGTTGAAAAGGTAACATTTTGACTGCTTTTTATGAAATTTTCATGAAATATTGTTGTAGGCTTTTTACACTTGCAAACTTTTGCTCATAGGCTTTCTACACTTGCAAAATTTTGCTTAGTCCTGTACTATAAGTGGGGCTAAACGAGGATTTAGCCCCACCAGATAGTACATAGGTAAACTTAGCCCATTTTCTGTTCATATTGCATTTTACCAGAGTGGGCTAACTCCACGATAGTACAGGATTATTTTAGCCCTGGAAAAAAGCAGGGTTAGCCACACCAAAGGTGGGGTTAAATGTAAAAAGGTGGGGCTAACTGCTCTGGATAGGGAGATAGTACGGGACTAAAACTGCGAATGAGAACAGCAAGAAAAATAGTCTGAGGTTAAGGGTAGTACGGGGTTAAAATAATCAAGTGTAAAATGCCTATTAAGTGTCCTCCTGGTATTTTGTCATTAATTCTACATTTTTAAATAAAATATCATTCCTTAAATAAAACATTTATTTTCTTTGAATCTGATATTCAGTCCACTTCCCCTGTTGGCTATCAGCAGTATATTAAGTAAAATGGTGAAGATGATGATGATACTATACATGTAATCTGTTTGAGCAATTATTATAGGATTGTTTATAGCCTTGATAACACTCCCAAGACCAAGGACAAGGAAAACCATTGTCATGTCATATAAACATTAGACGACTACATCATTAGGTTGGTGCCAGCAGATTTATCCACTGAATGTTATTATTTCCATGGATGATAAAGTGTTAGGTGATGGACTATAATGAAGGTTATGGCAATAATAAGTTCAATGTTTATTTCAGTCTTTATGAAGTCAGGCAAGTACATGAAGTTATGATTTATATATAAGCACTACTCACAATTTCCCCTCTGTTTAAGATGATATGTCTGATTAAGCAAGTCATATTCATACAGCATTCATTTTTGCAAAAAACATTACATTTTTTCTCTCTATATTGATCATTCTTCTTCACACTATCACGGATATCTTTTAAGACGTCTTTAGCCAAATTATTCAACTACTTTGAGACCATTTATTAAGTATTAAGTTGTACCTTTAATGATTTAACATATTGCCTAGGCGGGGAGGGGGGGGGGGGAGGAGTCTGGGTGGCTCCCATATTAGGCCTATGGGAATAAGATAATCTGGTAGTCATCAGATTAAGAAGAGTGGCAACAGTTTCAGACTGTACGGATGCACTCGTCATTTCAAAACTTCAAGTTAACTCGAAGTTTCAAAATCATGATCGCGCTTGCAATTAACGCCAAAATCATGAGCAGCGGGGTGTCCTCACTCCAGAATTCTGCCATGCAGACATCTTGTTGTTTTGATTGACCTCTCTAATCATAGTAAGCTAAGTACAGTGTAACACTCAATCGCTTGTAATTTATAACTTCGAGCAGTCATAGTTTTGGTCCTGTGTGAACACTCGTCGTTGTTTGTAAACTTAAAATTTTCACTATCTTGAAGTTTCGAAATCACGACAGCCCCTGCGAATGAACGTAGCTGTTGTTTACAGATCAGAACCACTATATAGGAATAACCAACTGTAAATTTTCCAGGTCAGCTCGCCCTGAGTGAGAAATAAAAATCATGATAAAATATGGTATTATCCTCAGCTCTGAACCAGATTAATTAAGGGTTTATAACTCTTTGGAGGGTTGAGCGAGCATTTGTAGATCTGGGCAGAGATTATTAGGGATCAAACAGGGTGTGCACTGTGCATGTGGGATCAACATGAATATTCAAAAGATGCTGGTAATCACTGTTTAGGCCAGTTTCCCATTGTAAAGAATGGTGTGATATTCTTTCTGTTTGCAACATCAGGAAGAAAACTGAAGCAAGCCATCTCAAAATGTTATTATTTTTTTTTTCTTCCTTGAACCTTTTGACTGTGATTTTTTTTAATCATTGACATTTCCTGTATGATTATTATTTGAAGAAAGAATCTTTATGACATTCCTACAGAACTCAAGATTACAGAAGTCGTGTAATTCTTTCTTCCCACAATTTTTAGTATCAAGCCATGTTAAAAGGTGATATGAAATTGTTTTTCATGCATGATTGTTTGGCTGTTTTCATTATGTTTTAAAATCAATATAATTTCCTGTACAACTCTCAAAGGAAGGATTGGTTTAGTAACCTTGCCATTTCAAATTTCAGACATGGTGTGATTCTGTCCTTCCTCATACAATTCAAAAGGGTTTTTAACTCTGAGTGGTTGAACCCAGCAATTAATGTTCAATCATGTTTGCATCCTTCTTCTTGACCATCTACATGAATGACGAGGATATGGCTCTTTTTTTTTTCATTTCAAAAAGTGTGAATTTGTCTGACAACCACTCAGCTCGACGATGAGTTGGTCCAAGCATTCGCATCTTGATTAGATTTTTGAATGCCATACAAATTGCAAAGAATCAAGGTGTAATTAATGTCGTAACCATGGCAATGCTTTACCCTTTCACTCATCTTTGCTTGCTTTTTTCCCCTTTTTCTCTCCAGATGCCATAAGAAAGCTTACGACGTGTCACGGTTACCTGCAACGTCAGTCATCATAACGTTTCACAATGAGGCTCGTTCTACTTTATTAAGGACAGTTGTTAGGTAAGTCCATGATTTTAATTGGTTTTCTGTGTCCTGGAGCTGTAGGTAATTGTCATGCCAACAGCAAAGATTCAGGTATAGAAAATTATCTCTATGGTTATGAAATTGAGGATTGATATAGATGGTAAACTGTGTACAGTGCATCTCCCAAAATGTAACAGTTGAAAAAAGTCTCCCAAAATAAATATTTCAAAATATTTCAAAATATTTGTAGGAAATTTTCATACCTGTGGATAGATTAGGGTCTGTTCTATTATTTATTAGCCTTTTCATGATCAACTTTGTTGATACCAGCCAGAAGAAATACCAATTCTTGTCAAGTCTGGATTTTGCACCTTTTTCACTAAAGTGATCTTTGCTCACTCAAGCGTAAAATCTTGTCCAATCTTCAGACGTCGTGTAATAGAAGAGATCCTAAGCTATCCACAGGTTTGAAATTTTGCTTCAAATATTTTGAAATATTTATTCGGGGAGACTTTTTCTGACTTTTAACTTTTTTCTGGGACGCACTGTAGTATACATGGTGCTTAAAAGCATGCCTACTATACAGTGTATAAGTCTGTTTGGAGCCAGAAGGGCGTTAAATCATGTACTTTAACACAGAGTTAACGCCCTTCTGGCTCTCAACAGATGATATCTGAATATGGAAACAAGAGACAGAGATAGACATGCATAAAGAAAGAAAGAAAAAAAGAAAATAAAACAAGAAAGAAACAAAAGGAGAGAGAGGGGGGAGGGAGAGAGGAAAATCATAAAATATAGCCGAGATATATCTATGAATATTTCCTATAGAATAAGACAGATTCCCAAGGGGCTATTTATATTGTTCTCCTCTTTTCCGAGTTAAATTTGTTTTGAGCTACGGTGTAATTTCCCTGTCTCTGATTCTTTTCTTTACACTTACTGTTCCTTTCTATTCTCTCTCATATTTACTGACAGTGTTCTGAGTAGGAGTCCTCCGCAGCTGATTGAAGAGGTTATCCTGGTTGATGACTGCAGTGATGACCGTAAGCCCTTCACATCGATTCCTTATTGCTCCACTAAATCCTTCCATCTCTAAATCCTTCCATCGCTAAATCCCTCTATTATACTCCTCATCCTCACTCAATATTTACATGGAGGAGCCTTTTAGAAATGTGATACGGCATCACAGAAGCATAAAAGTATGAAATACAAAGCCAAGATGACTTTCCATTTTTTAGAATGAGCCTCAAAGGTATATTACCTGAATATGACCTTTAGTTAATCTTTCCCTTTCAGAGAGCACTGTGTTAAAAGTAGTATTTTAGAATCGAGTATTCTAAGTATCTTAGAAAATCTCCTTTAAAAAAAAACCTTGCATGATGCATGTCTTAATTTTTTGAATTTATATATTTCACTTTGAAACAGTCATGCATTATGTCATTTTAAACATTTTTAATTTTTTGTTAAGCATCTAGTTAGGTAAAAATGACCAGTAAATTACACATGGACAGACAAGTAGCTATTGGGATTTGTTGATTTGTGTAGTAACACAAGAAGGAAAAAAATTGTTGTAGAGAAGAATGTTTTTCTGAAAATCATAGAAGTTTTGAAAACCTAAAGATATGTAAACTAATGGCAGTTGGATTTGATATTTGAAGATTTCATATACTATTTGAAAATATATTTAAGATAAATAAAAGAGCAATCCTTACATATTGTAGCTTGCACATTTCAAATGGTTGGAGCCAGCGACAGCGTCGTCCCCCCCCCCCAATTTGTCTGACAAAGTATGCCCCCGGACCCCCTAGATGGCCGTTTGGCTTCGTCAAATGGAGGGTTCCTCAGTGTGCGCCCCCCTTTCTGAAATGCGCCCCCCCCCCCTTTCTGAAAATCCTGTATCTGCCCCTGGGGAGGTATGCTCAAACCTAACTTTTTCTTCAATGTTCTACGCTCTAGCTTTCCGTCATGATTAAATTCTTATCATGTAATTTGTTTATACTAATTTACCAAGCAATCATGTATTTTTATAAACATGTTTTCAGATATCCATAATTGTCACGGTTGCTATCAAAGAAAGCACCTTTGAAATGTTTACACAAATGTGAATGTCTTGATAACATTGTTTAACATGACATATGTGAGCAGAACTATTTGTATTTCTCACTGTACTTGTTATTTTCATAGATCAAAGGTAATATTGTCTGTTAACAACCAGAAGGGCGTTATATCTTAAACTCTGTGTTAAAGTATATGAGTTAACGCCCTTCTGGCTTGAAACAGACAATATGTACAATTTTTTCATCCTAGTTTGTTTTCTTACCATGTTTGAACGAAGGAATAATTTTATTGTGAAAGAGGAGATGAAGTTACCTTCTTTGTTGCATATCTGATACATTACATGTATGAGTTTTTGGAAAATTGTTAAGTAATACATTGATTTTCCGATGCCCTTTTCGTTTCAGCATCTGATGGAGAAATCTTAACAAGCATACCCAAAGTGAAGCTTATACGGAACAGTCTCAGGGAAGGTATGTATTTGTTTATTTGCTTTCAAAAAGGTTAAGAAGAGAGGATAGTTCAGACAGATACACAAAATATATGTCAGAGTAATCTGTAGTCATTTCAAATTGGAACCCATCGATGACTTATTTCTAATGAACCAAGTACACGTGTATACGGCAGTTGTAAACGAATGCATTCTTAATTTCATTATGATCTCAACTCTCAGCTATAATATGTGGGAGTACTTTGGTATATTGATGGCTCGTGATTGTCATATGAAAGGTCCTGAGTTCAATCCTTGCTTGGAGCTTATACATCCTTGGACAATGTGTTTTATCCAGCATGTCCCTGTTGATTTGGGATTTTTTTAATGGGTTCCTGAATGTGGCAGTGCTGGGGTAATAAGAATTGTAGGGCCCTCAAAGAGACCAGGGCATCGTTTCATCAAACCATCATAAGTACAAAGTTTGCCGACATCCCATTGACAGCTTGATGAAATGCTGCCCAGTATTAATACAGACAAGGTTACTACCCTGGGTGAATAAGACCTTATCATTGTCTCAATTTTTAGCTATATATTTATTCATCCAGTACAGAATGGGGGTAAATATACTAATTATTAGACAAATAGATCAAGCAATTAGGATGTATAGCTAGAGGAGATTCCCTTTATACCATTTCAGCAAGATTATATCAACCATTTGTGATCTTTTGATCTGCTTGTTGATGGAGCTCTTAAGAGTTGTCTTGTTTATTTGATCCAATTTTCAGATACTGCCAACATTTAATGATGAGGCAAATTTATAATACATATTTATCTTGTCTGCCCCAGGGGATGTGACATTGTTGTCGTTTTCATTATTTTCAATTGATTAAATGTCAAAATAGAATCATATTTCACGTAAAGTAAGTGGTTTTGCCTATAAACTTTAATAATCAGATCTTATTTCATCATCTTGAAACTTCTTATCAGTCTAGTTCGGGCATGTTTATCGAAATGTTGATATCATCATATGGTGAAGTTGATAGAACTACAGTGGATAGAATTACAGATTGAGTTTCACGTTCTAATATAGAGCCATGTTGATTTTCCAGACTCATTTATTTGGGTGCTATTTGTTAGCTCTACCAGTATGGATATCAACTCAATTAATATCTATCAGAAAAAACAGGTTCAACACTAATATCTCAGGTACTCCAATGAGAATGACACTAGACCAATAATATAACAAAACATAAATGTTGTACCTCTGAATGGAGATGATTTTGTCAATTATTGGTCAGTTTCAAGTTTTGTTGGCGTGACTGGATATTATACAGACTAGTGCCATATCATGGTGAGACTGAACAGTATCTTTAACAAATTGAATTTGAATAGCATGTTATTATGTACCCAACTTAATTTTCAAGATTTTACAGTATTTGGGAGAGATATAGGAAGGGATGTTAACAATTAATGAAAATTCAGAAGGAATCATTAAACTGAGCAGGGGTTGCATGGAGCTTTAGGCTCAGTAGATGCTCCAAATTGAATTTTGATTGATTCCCGCAATCTACAAAGCTGAGCTGCATTATCTTTTAAATACGAAATGGACTTTTAATTTCACACAGGTCTAATCAGATCGAGAATAAGAGGGGCAGATGAGGCTAAGGCCAGTGTCCTGACATTTCTTGATAGTCACTGTGAAGCCAATACAGGCTGGTTACCTCCACTCCTGGAACGGGTCGCTCAGGTTAGTAGACCATTTATTGTACCACTTTCACACTTGCATCCTATCTGGGTTAAATGCAGACTCTCTCTACACCCAGATGCATAAGATATCACATTCTTTGCTCTTGCTACATTTTACTTTATCCTCACACTTACTTCAATATAAAGTGGGATGATTAAACGGAAAGTCCACCCTGGCATTAAGTTGATTTGAATAAAAGAAGAAAAATGAGAGAAACAGATTAGTGAAAGTTTCAGCAAAATCCAATAAGAAATAGAAAGTCATGAATTTTTCAAGTTGTAATCAATCAAACACAAATTGGCAACTCTGTGACGTATCTTGCAATCTCCTCTCCCATTTGCCCGGTACATAAAATTTCCTAAATTTTTATTTTCTTAGTTTTTAATGAAGGTACAGATTTGTTTCATACATGTTTTGTGCAAAAACATATGAGCAGTGATTGTATCTAAACTGCATGTATGATGGTATATATTTTCTTTAGAGAAAATGGAAATTAATGATTTTTGGTGGGGGTACAGGGCAAATCGGAGATGAGCTCGCAAGATACGTCACGGAGTTGCCAATTTTCGTTCAAACATTTTATTGATCTGTTTCTTCAATTTTCTCCTTCTTTTAAAACCAACTTTAGAGTGGACTTACCCTTTAAGGAGAGGGTTTATCCCTAATATGAAAGATATGCACACCAACTGAGTCTGGACCAAAATATTCCCTTCTAGGTGTGCTCTATGTTAAAAAATGAATAAAAGTGAGCTGCTGTAAAAATATTTTGATTTTAACTGTAATGATATAGAAAATTGAATTTAATCAACTGGTTTGTTATTAAGTGCAGGTTCTCTCTCTTAACTTGCATAGACTTCAAGTGTGAAAGTGGTAATAGGCAAAGAATTTGTTCACATTTACTGTAAACGTGGATTAATTCGCGGTGTGGATATTTTTGCGCATTTCGTGCGGAATGCAATTTGCGCAAAAATAAAAACACGCAAATATTTTTGTTTATGTATTCTTTGGCCCATGAGCCTAGCGTGTTGGCGAAATTAAAAACATGTGAAATTCACCTTACTTGGCCGAGCACGAAAAGGTAATTGCATGAAAATTTCCACATTTACAGTATCAGTGCAGATTTGTAATGATGATTGACAAGTCAAACAGTTGACTGGGTTTTTATATACTCGGAGTCAGAATACAACTTTGGTGAAAGTTTTTAAAAAATAACTGTTGTATGTCTCTAAAACTTATTTTTCTTTGGTTTGTTCAAGGATATGAAAAAGCAAAAAAAAATTGATCTTCAGCTCTATGTGTCAACAGGTTCAGGGTGAATTTGAATGTTTTCTGTGTTTAGTTTGATTAGGATTGATCTTGTTTTTACCTCCATCAATTTGTTGCTATAGGATAGAGAGAACTCAAGAGGAGAAACCTTTGAGTCAAGTTTTATTTATTATATTTCTTTAATGTTCTGTTTGTGAGAGCCTCCTTTGCACCCAACAGGGCTGCCTGAAGATCATCACCTAGTAAAAGCAAAATAACAAAATACAATAAATATCGTTGAAAGTAACTGAACATGGTGGAAGGTAAAAATTCTGACTTCTTTGTCAATTTTGTCTCTGAAAAGAAGCCTTAGTTTGAAGATCATTTTGTTTTTATTCAAAGAGGCAGTAAAGTGATGATTTTTTGTCTCAAACTTTCTGCAACTGCCTGCTGTAGGTTTTATGTATTCTGTTTCTCTGAAACGATTCTTTCCGGTTTTCCCCCTTTTCTTTTCTTTTTCCTGCCCATGACCATGCATAATTTGAAGTGTTATCTCTTTGAAGAGATGATATATCTTCTCCATTTTGTATTCTCACCACCTGAAGGTGAGCTCAATTTGGGATTTGTTATAAGGCTTCAGTCTAGACATTCAGACTTACCTAGTCTTGATTTATTCTCTACAGAACTATGGTCATGCTGAATATTTTTATCTTACAGTTTTAAGAGTGGAAGTGGTATTATCCCCCTGGGGAGTGTTTCATCAAGGGTTTTGTCAGTGATTTTTCCTGACAACTGTTATAAGTTACTGAAATCCTTGCATCTGATTGGCTGAGAGCAAATTTGTCGGTAAAAATCACTGACAAAACACTTGATGAAACGCTCCCCTGATCTACAGCTGTTGGGGGAAGAGGGTTTATAAAAAAATCTTGCAAAGCCTCATAGCTACTCATGTGTCTACCTTACAATTCTATTCATTGGCAGTCCATCGTTATGATGAAGACTAAGAACAATTCCTAGTGTTTTTCTAGTGTTTTCTTGAGTGACTCCACAGTCCAATTCTACTGCCACTGCGGAAGCCACAGATATTGCATTCATAAGGTTTGTCAACATTATTAAAGGCCAAGTCCACCTCAATATCAAGTTGATTTGAATAAACAGAGTAAAAGTAAACTAGCATAACAGTAAAAATTTCACTGAAATCGGATGTAAAATAAGAAATTTATGGCATTTTGAAGTTTTGCATTATTTCATGAAACAGTGATATGCATAGCATGGGCGGTATGCAAATGAGTGAACCGATGATGTCACACACTCACTTTTCCTTATGTATTTTATTATATGAAATTTCATATATTTCAATTTTTATAGATGTGATAATAAAAAATCCCTTCCTTGTATGATAATAAGTTACAATAATGATGATTTTACATGTTCCATATGGAGTCAAACCATGATTTACTGCAATAAATCATATATACCTACCTATTATGCCTGTAGTCTTGACTACGGGACCCCTTCGAGAATTTAACACACATGAGTCACAATATTGTGCGCACCCCCCGTAATCCTATTGTCCCCTTCGCCACTCACGCGCGTCAACACGCTACGGCCATCTTCCTCTTTCTTGCTCGCCCCCGACGAGTTAGGACGTATTGTCACAGCGCTCCTGAAATCAGGTCGTATAGTATCTTTTTGGTGCGCTTTTTCACATAGTTAAAGCACTTTTAGGTACCTATATTCGTTTAGATTATAGTACTTTGTGTTTTTTTAGTCATTCTTGCCGATTGCAAGGGATTTTTTGATTCCCTTTCTTGGCATTTATTTTTCTCTTTCACGGTCAGCCCCACGTAGATATTTCTGTGTTTGCGGGTGTTTCCGTTTGTCACCGAGCCTTCGGGTTCGGTGTTTGTTCTTACGGTTTTTAGGCTGTGAAAATTTCTTTAGTGCGTATCTCCCAAATAAACTTTAGTTTTATTTACTGCATGCAGTTGAAGTATTTCTTATTTTGAAAAGTATACTTTATTGTCTGTTTTATTGCAGTGGTATGAATTCGGAAGAAGAAGCAGCTGGGTCAAGGAGACCTGCTTCTTCCGAAGAGTTGTCTAGCAAGACGACTCGGCCTTCCAGAACTTCCCCGAGTACAGCGGTACGCGGGGGAGGGAGGAGGGCTAAAGGTAAGTTGCCTAGTGGTGTTCCCTTGCAGAGTTTGCCAGTTTCGGAGCTTGCGGCTTCGGAACGGGTGGCGTTAACTGAATCGGGATTGTCAACTCCGAAGCCTGTGGTTTCGGGGTGGGTGACGTCAGATTCTAGTGGTTTGGATATCTCGAATCCAATCCCCCGGTCGCTGAGACCAGAGGGGGGGGCTGTTGTTTCCCGTACGGTAGCGTTCACTCGCTCTGATCCGTTAGGGGAGACGCGCCCCACTACTGCAGGGCAACCCACGGGCTTAGTCCATGTTGGTCTGGGTTCTCAAACCCTAGCCCCCGGCAAACGCCATATGGGGGAACGAGTACTTTCTGGGCTGTCTCAGTTGCCAGCTAATGGGAATGCTCGAGCTAACAATGTTGGTCTGGGTTCACAAACCCTAGCCCCCGGCAAACGCCATATGGGGGAACGAGTACTTTCTGGGCTGTCTCAGTTGCCAGCTGATGGGAATGCTCGAGCTAACAATTATGGACGCTCTTCGGAGCAACAGGTGTTTTCACCTGAGTGCGTGACTACTAGTGCTCCCCTATTGCCGCTTTCGAGCGGTCCAATAGTGGGTTCACATGCCTTTAGTAGTCATCGGGCACATACCGAGTCATCTCGGTCTGCCCACGCACTGGGAGCTTTTAGCTCCCAACCCATGGCTACTGCATCCTCTTGCTTAGCCAATATGGGTGATTTGGGCGATTCTCTAGGCTTACGCCATGAGCGCTCCAATCCCTTTTTGGGAAGTGAACGTCCCTCCGCGGAGGGATCGGTTTTCACCTGAGTGCGTGACTACTAGTGCTCCCCTATTGCCGCTTTCGAGCGGTCCAATAGTGGGTTCACATGCCTTTAGTAGTCATCGGGCACATACCGAGTCATCTCGGTCTGCCCACGCACTGGGAGCTTTTAGCTCCCAACCCATGGCTACTGCATCCTCTTGCTTAGCCAATATGGGTGATTTGGGCGATTCTCTAGGCTTACGCCATGAGCGCTCCAATCCCTTTTTGGGAAGTGAACGTCCCTCCGCGGAGGGATCGGTTCGTGTTTCCGAAGTGGCTTCGGAGATCCGAATGAATCCGATTAAGCGTTCTAACAAAAGGGTTTCGGCTACGACTCTTGTCGAGCCAGCCAAGAAAAAGGCCAAGAAGAAGGCAAAAAGGGGCAAGGCTTTGCCGGCCTCTTGCCCGTCTGGCCTGGCTAACCCAGCTAGCTCCTCTCAAGCTGACATGTTCAGCATGATGCAGGCTTTTGCTCAGAATCAGGGTTGGTCCTTTGTACCGGCTACTTCAACCCTGACTTCTGTCCCTATTCAGGGGTCTGACTTTGAGACTAATCAACCTTTTGTGTTTGATTCCTCTTTGTCTGAGACTGATTCGCATGTGCCTCCTACTCCCGCGGCCCTTGGGGCTCCGCCGGGCGAGGAGACTGTTGGTGAGCCATGCGGGGACCCGCCTGCGGAGGCCTTTGTTAACGTTCCTTTGTCTCTTTCCACTCGGGTGGAACCAGATTTGGATGCGTCCTCTCAAGCTTCGGTTCCCGAATCGCTTGGGCTGGCGGAGTCTCAATCGCTCAATCTCTGTGGAGTGGAAGCGATTGTTTTGTTGTCCAAATATCGCCCTGAAGTTCAGTCAACCCGCGCGCAGGGTTCGACTTCGCGTTGGTTTAAGCAGCGGGATTTCTGCTGAGTCTGGGCGCCTTGGCGTCCGGCCCATGGCTGTTGCATCTCCTTGCTCGGCCGATATGGGTAATTGGTGCGCGTCTTTGGGTTCAATACCCTCAGCGCACTTCTCCCATAAAGGGAGGTGAGCGTCCCTCAGTGGAGGGTTCGGTTCGTGTTCCCGAAGGGCTTCGGGGATCCGAACGAAACCGGATAAACGCTCTGAAAAGCGGGTTTCGACTTAGGCTCTTTTTGGGCCAATCAGAAGCCTAGGGAAGGGGCTAAAAGAGGCAAGGCTTTGCCTGCCTCTTGCCCATCGGGTTTAGCTAACCCTTCGGTCTCTCAAGCTGAGATGTTCAGTGTGAGATGGGCTTTGCCCAGACTCAGGGTTGGTTCCTTGTACCAGGATTCACATCCCCTGCTCTTGTCCCTTTTTTGGGTCGGACATCGAGACTAATTAGCCTTTTATGGTTTATTCTTCTTTGTCTGTGATGAGATCACATGAGCCTCCTAGTCTCGCAGCCTCGGGGCTCCGTCGGGTGAGGAGGCTTATGGCGGTTCATGCGTGAATCCGACCGTTTCGGCCTTTGTTCGTGATTCTTTGTCACGATCATTTCAGGCGGATCCAGTTTTGGAAGCGGCCTCTCAAGCTTCGGTCTCCGAATCGCTGGGGCAGGCAGAGCCTTAGTTGCTCTCCCTTTGTGGGGTAGAAGCGATTGCTTTGTTCTAAACTTTCCCTGACTTGTTGTCAACCCGCGCGCAGGGTTCGACTTTGCTTGGGTTCAGGCAGCGTGCGGACGAGACGGATTCTTCATAGATCTGTCCGCCCCGCTCCCCGGAGGTGCTATAGGAACTTGGACACCTCACAGGCTGTCCTTTTTCCCTTTCTCCGACTTTTGTTATTCCCAGGCGCTCGGGAAAACTTCGTTTGATACTGAACCTAAAGAGGATAAACAAATTTTATTCCTCCGGTTCATTTTCGTATGGAGGCTCTTGCCTCCATTCTTCCGTTGATCAAAAGGGAAGACTACGCGGTCTCGATAGATCTCAAGGACGCGTACTTTCACATTCCCATTCATCGCGCATCTCGCGATCTTCTGGGGTTCTCCTTCCTCTCGGAGACTTACCGGTTTCGGGCTCTTCCCTTCGGGCTGCGCCCGGCCCCTCGGGTTTTTACTCAAGTTGTAGCGGTGCTAGCGGCCTTTCTGAGGCGTCGCGGCCTGCGGTTGTTTTGTTACCTGGACGATTGGCTTCTCCTTGCGGAGTCGCGCGATCGTTTGTTGGACGAGACTCGTTGCTAGTCTCTCTTACTCAAGACTTAGGTTTCCTAATAAATTGGGAAAAGTCAGAGTTAGTCCCCACTCGCAGCCCAGTTTTTCTGGGGGCGGTGTTAGACATAAGGAATCAGTTAGCTCGGCCCAGTCGAGACAGGATTCTCACCATTGTTTCTGCGGCTCGCAAGCTCTTGCTGGCCAGAAGAGTCTCGGCCAGACAGTGGCTTCAGTTTCTAGGTTATCTAGCCAGTCTAGTCGATGTTTTAGAGGACTGCCGGCTCCTCATGAGACCCTTTCAGAGACATCTCCTCAGGTTCTTCAAGCCGGGAAAAGACTCTCTTTTGGTCTGGATTCCAGTACCAGTAAAGATCAAGTCTCTTTTCGCTTGTTGGACGAGCGAGGTGTTTCTCGCGCGAGGCAGGTCCTTCTCTGCCCCTCTTCCGTCGATATCGGTTTCGACGGACACCTCTCGGTTGGGGTGGGGAGGACACTGCAACGGCAGCACGGTTGCGGGGGATTGGTCTCATCTTGGGACTCTTCCTCATATCAATGTCCTGGAGTTTATGGCAGTTCTGTTGACCTTGCTCCATTTCAGAAGTCGACTTCTCAGTCGTTCGGTTCTGATTCTCACGGACAATGTTACTGTGGCGGCATATATCAATCGGCAGGGAGGCACTCGTTCGGTTGCCCTGAATGCCCTAGCAGCTCAGCTGTGGAGGTGGTGTCGTCGCATGGCAATCACACCCGTGGCCTCTTTCATCCCCGGTCGGGAAAACCGCTTTGCGGACTTTCTGTCCCGGGGCAGGTATCTTCCATCGGAATGGATGCCCCATCCGGAAGTATTTTGCCGCATTCGCAGTTGCCTAGGTCCACTGGAAGTGGATCTATTTGCGTCGGTGCTAAATCACCAGCTGCCGAAGTATTGCTCCCGTGTTCGCGATCAGGGAGCATGGGCTCTCGATGCTTTCTCCCTCAGCTGGGAGAACCTTCAGGGATTCGCCTTTCCTCCCTTCCAACTGATTCCGCGTGTCTTGCGGAAAATCAGGGAAGATCGGGCGAGGGTGCTTGTAATAGCTCCCTTTTGGCCCAGGAGGAATTGGTTTCCGGAACTTATGAGCCTTCTAAGGGCTCAACCGTTAGTTCTCCCGTTAAGAGCGGATCTGGTGTTACAGCCCCTATCGGGGATTCTTCACCACAATCCGGAGTCTCTTCATTTGACTGCTTGGCCCCTGTCAGGGAATCTGCAAGACAGTCGGGTCTCTCTGATAGAGCCGCGGACTTTTTAATGTCCAGTCGTAGGGTTTCTACTAGGGAAATTTACAATTCCCGTCTCTCGGTCTTTTTCCTTTGGTGCAAAGAGAGAAATCAAACCCCTTCTAAGGCTCCTATTGGTTCAATTGCGGATTTCTTAATCTCGTTATTTGACAAAGGGAGGTCTATTTCTACTATCCGAGACTACCGTTCGGCGATCGGGGCCATTCTTTCGGGTTTTTCGGATGGTTCGGGGATTTCCAATTCCCCGCTACTAAGTGGTTTGATTCGTTCGTTCTTTCTGAAACGACCTTCGTTTTCTAAGTTAGTGCCGTCTTGGAGTCTGCCTAAGGTCCTGGAGGCCTTGGCGAAACCTCCTTCTGAACCGTTAGGTGAAGCTTCGCTTCATCATCTTACGGTTAAGACGCTCTTTTTGGTAGCTATTGCCTCTGGGCAGAGGCGCAGTACTCTTCATGCTCTCTGTCTTACTCCTGGTCATGTTCGCTGGGAGAGAAAAGGTGTTAGGTTGATTCCTAGGACTTCTTTCGTTGCCAAGAATCAGACAGCTACCTCCGGTCCTGTTGAGATTTTTCTTTGTCCGCTTTCTGACTTTTCTTCGGTGCGTGAGGACAAAGTTTGGTGTCCTGTTAGGGCTCTCAAATGGTATTTTGATAAGACTAAGTCTTATCGTAAGGATGATCAGTTGTTCCTGATCACTAGAGAGCCTTTTTCTCCTGCCTCTCTTGATTCCATTTCTAGGTGGATCGTTGAAGCTATTAGGGCCGCTGGCACAGAGGCTCTTTTATCCGACAGTAAGCCTCGTGCTCATGATACTCGTAGTGTCAGCACTTCTTGGGCTCTGTTTCAAGGTGTGGCGCTTGTTGATTTTTTGAAGGCTGCTTATTGGCGTTCGCCCAATTCCTTCATTTCTTGCTACCTTAGGGTTTTTCCCGCAGGTGAAGCTTTGTTTGCGTCAGCCACCTTGAAGGCCGCTGTGTCTTCTTTGTAGTCTTTGGTGTAATCCTATTTCCTTCCGCTCGAAACATGCCTCCCGGTCTTTGAGTTGGCGCTGGTCTGGCATAATAGGTAGGTATATATGATTTATTGCAGTAAATTTGTAAAATCAGCACTGATTTTCTTATTTACTATATAAATCTATATACCTACCTATGACCCTCCCTCCTTCCCCGCTCCTTGCAAGCAACATGTTTCTACTTGGGATTGCTCGCAAAAGAGGAAGATGGCCGTAGCGTGTTGACGCGCGTGAGTGGCGAAGGGGACAATAGGATTACGGGGGGTGCGCACAATATTGTGACTCATGTGTGTTAAATTCTCGAAGGGGTCCCGTAGTCAAGACTACAGGCATAATAGGTAGGTATATAGATTTATATAGTAAATAAGAAAATCAGTGCTGATTTTACAATTTTACATTATTGAAAGCAAAATAATGAAATATATGATATTTCATATAATAAAATACATAAGGAAAAGTGAGTGCATGACATCATCGGTTTACTCATTTGCATATCGTCCATGTTATGCATATCGCTGTTTCATGAAATAATGCAAAACTTCAAAATGCCATAACTTTCTTATTTTACATCCGATTTCAGTGAAATTTTTACTGTTACGCTTGTTTAATTTTACTCTGTTTATTCAAATCAACTTGATATTGAGGTGGACTTGGCCTTTAAGACAAGATGCTGCAGCATGCCTAGCAGCTCTTTTGCTCTCAGCAGTTTGATGGTCTTCTACTTCTGCTGTATTTAAGCTGCTGTAGCAACAAGTCGCCTCCACTCAACACGTTAAGAAGCTATATTTTCTAGAGTGTGAGGGGCAATCTTTGTGAGTTTTAGCTGCCTTTTCAAAGTGTCCTTGTAGCGGAGTAAGGGTCGTCCAACAGACCTTTTGCCTGTCTGCAATTCCCCATAGAAGATTTGTCTTGGTAGGCGCTCCTTACAATGCTATAGACCTGCATTTCTCACTGTTGTTGAGTGTATGTCATGTAGGTAGCATGGCAAAACCTTGTTCAGGTGACAATTGGATATGAGTAGACATGTCTAGAAAAGTTTCTCATTTGTCATGTGAATTATTCATGCTGTGTAGGTACTGTATGAAATCTTTCATGGAGGTAATCGAGCGTGGTATCAGAACTTGGTGCACATCTTTTCTAATAATGGAAATGAGCATAAGCTTCTTTGTCACTTCCAGCTTGAATATCCATAGTGACTTGTCTGATTCGAGCAAGGCGGGCCTTAGCTCTGTTAAACGATATGAGTTAATGGCCTTTTGGCTCTGAGGAGACAATATGTCTGAGTGGAAGAAGGTCAAAACTCAAGGTACTACACCTTAGCTCTTTTTGTACACAAATATAAAAACAAACTTATGCAAGGAGTGAATCATTCAACCATTCTGTTTGTGAAAGCATTTCTTGCTGAATTTCATGTTGAAACCAAGCACTCTCCGTCTGATTTTAAGGTTGGCAGTAGCTGCCGATGAATAGCGGATTAATTTCTTTTATGAAAATCTGCCGTCTGAGTGATAAATTGCTTGTTATGGTTGGATGGAATGTGGAGGATTATGAGGCTCTTTTATGGATATTAACACTGAGAAATAACCACATAGTATGATCGCAGCTTGTCACAATTTGATGGATCGTTTAACTTTTAGGCATCAAGGTGTGATAAATATGGTCAGGTATGATCTGGTTTGTTGAGTTTGCAAAAGGCATTATGGTCTGCGATATTCCCAGATATTATCTGCCCGTGATCAATCAAGTTTCTGTCGTATTCAGTGCATTTTTTGAAAAAAGCAGCATATTCATTCACTGAAATTTATTCAAGGATCCCTTTTTGTCTCTCCCCCATTGCTCTAGAAATACTCTGCACTCTATTTCCCACTTCTATGCATATTCTCTATTGGTTTTATATATATGTCTCATATTTTTTTCTAATTTTGTTCAGTTTCGCAGTGTAAATCAAATTTACTCTTTAAAAAAGTGCAGCCAAAGTGATCAGATTAGTTTTGGAAACACAACATATAGTCAAGGTTCCCTTTTTGTCTCTTTCTCATTTCCATAGTGAAATCTGTGTCTGAGGGTCACCCGTGAATTTTTTTAAATGGCCACTGTATGCAGGTGGCTTTTATATAAAGGTTCTACAATACATATTTCCTCCTATAGGGAGGCAACATCACTCAGTGACCAGTGCAGAAGACCTTTATATAGAGTGGTAACCACGCAATACCAGAGTATTCAATTTCTCCTCTTCTTACTAATGTGCACTTTTGGTGATAATTGCATCTCTTATTTTATACTTGATATTTGAAGACTTCACATACTATTTGAAAAGATATTCAAGATAAATAAAAGAGAAATCCCTACATAATGTAGCTTGCACATTACAAATGGGTGGAGTCTCCCCCCCCCCCCCTCTTTTGAGGGAGGTATACATGTGCTCTATACCAGGGTATTCAATTTCTCTTCCTACTTTAATGTGCACTTAAGGTGTTAATTACATTTCTTATCTTCCCTACCTCAATCTGTTGCATAGTGTAAATTTGAAAGGTAGCCTAGAAAATGTGAAACCATTTTCAGGTTTGAGCAATGTACAAGAGATGAACTGCTGCTTCTAGTCTCTGTTTTAGTTGCACTAGTATTCTTCTCCATACTCCCATTTCTGTCTGTGTACCCCTCTCACGTTGTCATCTAAGTCTCCTGTGGGAAGCCATTTTACCTCCCGTTGCTCATTTGCAGACCTACCAATGTTGTGCTTAGGGGTCTTTATTGAATAACTCCTAACTCAGGTAATCCATCAATTCATTAATTGCATCCTCAAAAAAATGAGTACAATGCTGGTAGGGGGAAAACATTAGCGTCAAAAGCAGTACTCTCCTCGTAAAAGCTATTACTTCCACCGTTGTGGTTCAATTGAAAAGACGCCATTCTTTACAAATGAGTTTTGGAGAAGTCACCAGGCTTGTTAGAATCTTTGTGAAAAATCCTTGATGCAACTTAGGATTTTAGCTTTTTAGAGAAAACTCTACAACTGGAGCTAGCCTTTGACTCATACTAATCAGATAATCATCTTATTCTTTCATTTAGTTTGTTGATACATTGAAGGATAATACTCTCATTAAGGCCTATAAATGATGTCGAATGGAAAACAGAATTAATGGACTTTCTTTCAGGTTATCAGACCTACAAATTTGTTGTATTAGGGTATTAGTAGAGAAATAAGACTGAAATGGCTAGGTTTTTTTGAAAAGCGGATCTGGTATACTAATGGGGTGTTGCAAGAAAGTTGCAATGAATTGCAAATTGTAAAGCAAATTAGAACAACCAGTCTGAATGGTTCAGGGTCTTCCCATTCAAGAAGATGCGCTTGCAACAATGATTTTGATTGATCAGTACCGATCAGTTGCAACTTGCAATCAATCGCAACTTTCTTGCAACACCCCATAAGATAGATTTTAAGGCCTCCTGATCTTAGATGATCAATGGACCTTTGATTAAAACATTATAACATGTATTCAAAATTTATGCCATTTAAGCATCTATTGATATGTCTTTTCAAATTTCATCTTTTCCTGTAGAGCCATACCTTGTGTTAAAAGGAATATTGAGTTCTGGGAAATGTGAAAAATTATTAATTTGTGAGCTTTCTCATTCTTTTTATGTTAGTTTGGAAGATTATCATAGTAGAAATGTCTCATGAAAAAGAATCCTCTTCAAATGCCCTGACATTCAAAATATGACAAGAGACGGCTGAAATGTTCGGGCCGAATATTTGTGTGTAGTCCCATATGGAGTCAATTTCTTATCATTTTGGTGATTCCAAAATATTACAGTATACACCAATTCTTGTGTGCTATATAATCAACCTTTCCCAATTGCTTTGCGACAGTCTCTTTCACAATTCAGTCTCATGCCCAGAACTCGAATTTATCTGTAAGTCTTTTTTTTCGCGGGCCAATCTTTGTTGTTTAAAGAGTGCTGCGTTAATGGCAAAAGTGGGTGGTCAGACTTTTTCTTCATTTACAACCATTTGATGATGATGTGTTATCTATGGATGCTGATGAATACTGCTTGTTAGGATCTTCACAGCATGTATGTCAATAGAAATCATGTTTGCCTTGCTTAACTATAGGAACCCAGCAGTATAGTGCTAAAACCTTGGAATGAGATCTTAAGAGGTGCTGAATTGTAGGATTGTAAAATGGTCTGTAAGGACTTGCAAAACAAGTTATAAGAAAAGGCTCTTTGTGTGTCAATGTTAAGAAGCCACATGAGACTTAGATCCCTGTTACACCAAAATACCTACCCAAGACCAGTCTTGAGGTACCCCAAGACCAGTCTTGGGGTGCCCTGAGGCTAGTTTCCAAAAAGCTGACCCAAATTTTTTGATCCCAGGACTGCTTTTTGTGCTTTTATACTGACTTAGGCAAAGCTACCCGAGACAGGTTTCGAGTGATACTTGCTGTTTGCAGACGTTGTGTACTTGGGCAGACTGTATTTAGTGTGGGCTGTGTTTGCAATGACGCAATCATTCCACACGTGCTAGCAGCACGCAAACCAGTCTTGGGTAGGTTAGCGTTTACACCGGATCCTAAGGAGTCTCAGGGTGCCCCCGAACCAGTCTCGGATTACATTGCTAGGTAGTCCGAGACTGCCATGGTTTGCTTAGAAGTGGTCTTGGGTAGGTTTCGTGCGTTTACACCGGATTTGAAACCTACCCGAGACCAGCCTCGGGGTGCCCTGAGACTCCTTATGATTCCGGTGTAACAGGGATCTTATACACACCCAACAATTATCTTCTTATTCTTCTCTTTCCCCAGATTTCAAGACTTGTTGAAGGTATTTTGAAAGTGTTTTGAAGGGTTGTGTCAAAAAGCTAATAAATTTCATTTTCATTAAGGGTACAATGTAGGTCCAGATTAGATAGGATTCTACTGTTTTTGTCTCTTGAACATATAATCTTAAAGTGCCAAACGTACACCATCAGGATACCTATGTCAGTACACCATTCCATCACTTTTTAAACTTTTTAAACTGCTTTAGAGTTAAGAAAGTGATTGTTCTGCAAAATGCAGTTAAGAAAAGCAAAGCTGGAATTTTTGCTTTAAGTTTATAGAGTATGAATATATTCATTTGATTTGTTTGTGTTGTGTTTGCAAGGTGTTTGTACGATACATTGCCCACCACAAGTATGACAGGGCTTGTCACATGGACATCAATGCATGTAATTGGCTAATCACTGCAGGGTTTCCCCAGCAAGAAAGTGTCGCTACTGTTCCGGTTGGGTTTCTTTTATTTGCATTGGTAACACCAAGAGGTGGCATCAGTATGTAAAAACCTTGGCATGTGTATGTGGATGTGTCGAGCTCAAAAGTGATTCGACAATGTGAGCTGATTATGTGAAGCCAGAAAGGGAGGGGAAGACTGTGAATAGGGAAAAGAAGATTTCAGCCTGTTAAGGACGTTCCCTAGTTAAAGTCAAATCCATGTCAGTTTCACCAAATTTTGCACACAGTTACTTTGGTCCATGAGAAGCCCCAATATGCATAGAAAAGTATAGGTCCATGTGCTTACTTTTTTTCTATGGGACACTGAAGTGTGCCATGATTGGGTGTCGGGTAGAATGACGTCAACGCAGGTTTTTGGCCATTGATAGACCTCAGAATTCGTAATATCATATACAAATCCCCATTATTCTGTCAAAATCCATGTCAGATTCGTAAATTTTTCCAGATTTGTAGAGAATAATATACTGCAGAAGGAGAAAGTTTAAAAAAAAGGGGTCCAGGCACTCGTTTTTATGCTAGCAGCGCCCTCAGGTGGCGGAAAAAGTCAAAAACTCGCAAAACTAGTGAAAACTGTGCATGGCAGGCTGGGAACCTGTCTAGGAAGGGGATGGGTTCGTAATAACTCTACTGTATATTTAAAATCCATGCCAGATTCCTAAATTTTTCCAGATTCGTAGAGAATTGTATACTGCAGAAGAAGAAAGTTTTAAAAATGGGGGTCCATGCACTCGTTTTTGTGCTAGCAGCGCCCTCAGTTGGCGGAAAAATTCAAAAACTCGCAAAACTAGTGAAAACTACATGCATGGCAGGATGGGAACCTGTCTAGGAAGGGGATGGGTTCGTAATAACTCTACTGTATATTTAAAATCCATGCCAGATTCGTAAATTTTTCCAGATTTGTAGAGCATTGTATACTGCAGAAGGAGAAAGTTTAAAAAATGGGGGTCCATGCACTCGTTTTTGCGCTAGCAGCGCCCTCAGTTGGCGGAAAAATTCAAAAACTCGCAAAACTAGTGAAAACTGTGCATGGCAGGGTGGGAACCTGTCTAGGAAGCGGGAGGGATCGCAATAACCCTACGGTACATTCAAAATCCATGCCAGATTCGTAAATTTTTCCAGATTCGTAGAGAATTGTATACTGCAGAAGAAGAAAGTTTAAAAAAGGGGGGTCCATGCACTCGTTTTTGTGCTAGCAGCGCCCTCAGTTGATGGAAAAATTCAAAAACTCGCAAAACTAGTGAAAACCGTGCATGGCAGGGTAAAGACCTGTGTCGGAAGGGGATGGGTTCGTAATAACTCTACTGTATATTTAAAATCCATGCCAGATTCCTAAATTTTTCCAGATTCGTAGAGAATTGTATACTGCAGAAGGAGAAAGTTTAAAAAATGGGGGTCCATGCACTCGTTTTTGTGCTAGCAGCGCCCTCAGGTGGCGGAAAAATTCAAAAACTCGCAAAACTAGTGAAAACTGTGCATGGCAGGGTGGGAACCTGTCTAGGAAGGGGATGGGTTCGTAATAACTCTACTGTATATTTAAAATCCATGCCAGATTCGTAAATTTTTCCAGATTTGTAGAGCATTGTATACTGCAGAAGGAGAAAGTTTTAAAAATGGGGGTCCATGCACTCGTTTTTGCGCTAGGAAGCGGGAGGGATCGCAATAACCCTACGGTACATTCAAAATCCATGCCAGATTCGTAAATTTTTCCAGATTCGTAGAGAATTGTATACTGCAGAAGAAGAAAGTTTAAAAAAGGGGGGTCCATGCACTCGTTTTTGTGCTAGCAGCGCCCTCAGTTGATGGAAAAATTCAAAAACTCGCAAAACTAGTGAAAACTGTGCATGGCAGGATGGGAACCTGTCTAGGAAGGGGATGGGTTCGTAATAACTCTACTGTATATTTAAAATCCATGCCAGATTCGTAATTTTTTCCAGATTTGTAGAGCATTGTATACTGCAGAAGGAGAAAGTTTTAAAAATGGGGTCCATGCACTCGTTTTTGCGCTAGCAGCGCCCTCAGTTGGCGGAAAAATTCAAAAACTCGCAAAACTAGTGAAAACTGTGCATGGCAGGGTGGGAACCTGTCTAGGAAGCGGGAGGGATCGAAATAACCCTACGGTACATTCAAAATCCATGCCAGATTCGTAAATTTTTCCAGATTCGTAGAGAATTGTATACTGCAGAAGAAGAAAGTTTATAAAAGGGGGGTCCATGCGGAGGATGGGTTCGAAAAAACTCTACTGTACATTCAAAATTCATGTCATTTTCACCAAAGTTTCCAGATTTCTAGAGAGAAGTATACTAAAGGAAGAGAGAGTTTGCAAAAGGGGGTCCATGTACTGGTTTTTGTGCTAGCAGCGCCCCCCCCCCTCCCCCGTTTGCCTGTTATCAGACATGAAATTGTCACCATGTAACTGATATTTTTTATATACATGCACGACCATAGGCACCGGAAGCGCGGGGGAGGGGGTGGGCAGAGGGGGAATTTTCCCCAGTAATCATTCAAAAAGGGGGACCCCCTCTCCCGGATCCCCTCGGAAGAAAAAATTACATCTTAATTAATTTAGCATTACAACTATGACAAGGGTGACTTGTATAATAAGCTGCCTTGTCAGTAATAATGCAAACCTTCAGTATTTAAAATTTTAACAAATCGCACTCTGTCACCACGGTCCCTACTATATTGATAGACGCAATGTTTCTTAACATTTAGAAACCCTGTCTATTGTATATTTTCCCCTCTACCCCCCCCCCCCCCCCCCCCCCCCCACACACACACAAGAAATTAAAACTTGCAATATTGCATCACCTTTCTAGTGCTCCAAAAGGCTCCATTACATGCAGATTATACTGTCTACCACCTGTGGCGACAAAAGCGAAGTGGCAGATTTTTCCTACTATTAGAGGAGGAGGCGGATAGGGGTATAACGAATAATTTTCTAGTGATGCAAAAATGCAAGGTCTCAACACGCAATGATCTTAATTTTCCTGTTTGCAATTATCTGTTCTGTCCCCTCAGAGGGGCCCCTCGCAAGACAAGAAATATTATTTTAAGTTAAACAATGTAAGAACAAGATTTACTTTGCCAACGTTTGCTCTAATATAAAATTCCTCTACATTCTCCTTTTTCGCTCAGTCGCTATACTCCCTCTCACATTAATGGCAACATTGATTATTTGACTTTACAATATATCTTCTATATTACAAGGCCCCGAAGCGCACGGGTGTGGCAGGTGCTTTTCTGTGCCTAAAAAGAAGGGAAATGTCGTTATTATTCTCCTCCTCATTATGACATCAATCATTTTGCAGTTTACTAATGGAAACATTTTTGTGCTCTAAAATACGTAGTTTCAACATTGAATAATCCAAATCTAAATCGATACTTACGATCTCTCGCATTTCAGTAAATGCAGTGTTTATTAACACGTATGTGTGGGGCAGAGGCTCTCCTCGTTTTGTTCCCACCCTATCGCAAGATTGTTATCTACTTTATATAGTTATATATATATATAAAACTATATTTGATGTTATGTAAGTCATAATTCTAAGTAAGCTGTGACCTGCCTGTGTGTGTAAAGTTTCTCTTGAATGCAAATATCAATACATATTATGAAAGCAACTTTTTCGCTCGGTCGCTACGCCCCCTCACCAAGTAGTCATACGAAGAAAAATAGTCATATATACTGCTGAAATTCTGTTTTATTAAAGCTGTTCCGTCTTAAGAAAAGAGAAAAATGTTTATTGATTCTCTAATATGCTTTGAAACATTCTCTTGGTGGCTGAGTTCCAATATTCTCCTAAGGATTTTTAGCATGAATAGCCCCATAGGCGTACGAGGCGGGGCTGCAGCGCCCCCGCATTTTGATAATACAATAATTTTGCAAGGTGCCCGAATATCCTCATATTTTGGGAGCGAGTTGCCTTAATATCCTCAAATTAGTTAATTAGTGCCGCCCATGGGCCACTTGAGGCCCGTAGTTTTAAGTAATATTTTAAGTAATATCCTAACGGTATGATTACAGGTGTCAATATTTTTTCTCACTCGCTTCGCTCGCTCGCAATTAGCATATCATAATTATCTGTTCCCTGTCCTACCAAGGAGTTATCATAGCATGTCCTACCACGCATAATTTGAAAAATAGTCAAACCAAAGAGTTATCATCAAACAAAGAAAAATAAGGATAATAATATTATTTATGATACGGGGCTGTGTATTCTGAAATTCCTCCTCAGTCCTTAAATGGGCCATTCGGGTGTATGTGGAGGCGTATGAGACCTGGGATGGGGGTTGTAGCCCCCTCCCGAAAATATCAAAATTACCTGGCATTCGGGCACCCGAATGATCTCGTTGTACTTTTTTATATCTTTTCTGAATTAGCACATTTTGATGACGAAATTACATTTCACGGTTCTAATGTGTCAATTTCTTTGGATTGCTTGCTTTGCTCGTTTTCGCCAGTCCCATACATTTTTTGTATGTATGTGTAATATTCAGTGGCCCGCTACGTAATTTGGAGAATATTTCTGGTCATGCACCTGACAAAATGATTAAGAACCCAGGTCACAGACAAATGATTCTTCGGCATATAATTATTTGAATTTCTTTCTCCAGCTCTTTTTGTGTTAGTTTAGTGTACAAAAAAATTGACTGTGAATTCAAAAGGACAGCTATCTTTATTAGTTTTTTTCCTATACGAATAACTTTGCCAATAGAAAATTCATAAGGGGGCATCGAATGTTATCTTTCAGCTCAAGGTAGTTAATATTTGGTATATTTTTCGCAGGTACAGAATTATTGATTTCATCTATATTTGCCGGGTTCTTCTTACTGCGCACACTTGCATACCCATTATTAAGCATTGTGTTAAATGTGCGTATACATTGTCTTAACTGCGCGCAATACTCTCCCGGTGTTGTGATGACGTAACACAGCCAGCCAGAATGCGCAGCTGAGTTGCGCACAAACATAACTAGGGACGTCCTTAACTGCATGGCTTCTCTGTGAACTAAATGGAGGCTAAGTCCTTCATGAATGACAGATACCGAGGATAAATTAATGCCTCAGACTATATGTTCAAACCTCTTATAAGGTGTTCCTTTTTCAGGAAAAAAAAGGTATAAAACGTTTCCTTGATACAGTATACTGTATGTTCCTGGCACCAGAAGAAATAATTCAATGGACTTATGGAGAGATGCATTATTTTGTCCTTTTTGTGCTTAGGGTAATTTATAGGATGTCTGGTAAGATAAGATAAGATAAGATAAGATTTTATTCACTCTATCGACCCCCTCTCGGGGGTCCATGATACGAAAGCAGGTTAAAAGCATTTACGTAACGGCATGAAGTCTGTAGTTTAAATGGAAACCCCAAATCAAGTAAATGTTCTGCTTGGATTGGATACATAGGAGGCCTTTTACTCGGCCCCTGCTGTATCTATTTGCTCTCTCCATCAATAATGTCAAGATGGGATAAATACGGACGTAATGCAGGATCACTCCCTCGCTCTATTAATTCCGATCTTGCATGCAAGGAAATGGTATGCATTATAAGCGCATACATTTGTTTAGTTCTCCGTGAAGCAAGTTCTGTGTACCGGTTTGCATCTAGAACTCTGGATTTCCCTATCAGGTAGCGTCCACTGGGAGCTCTACCCCGACAATCATGTATCTCATCATGTAAAACAACCCCATTTCCGAGAATAAATTCAGTTGAGACGAACCGGAGATGTGATTAGAATGTAAAATACATCAGCAATAAAGATGAGCCGTCTGTATCCCCTGATGATTATTAGGCCACCTTGTTAGAGGAATAATCTTGTGATTCTTTCCTTCTGTATTACATCTGAGGTTTCTCTCTTTTTATATCCCTCATCGTAAGATTGTTGTATTAGGAGTGTACACAGGAAGAAAATGAATAGTTTTACTAGAACAACCGTTTCCTGCCGTCTAAGTTCATTTTTCTGCTGACGTCATCGAATAGTTCATTTTTTACCCATCATCAGAGGGAAAAAATGAACTATTTGATGATATCAGCAGGAAAAAATGAACTATTCGTTTTCCCGCCCCCCAACAATCGACTCGCGACGCGAAAGGAAAGATGATCTAGTAGATGAGTAGAATTAGGCTTTTGTTCAAGATGATGGATATAAACCAAATATATACCTATATACATTCGGGTCCCTGGTTAAACTATGGTACCCTCGGTGATGTGAAGATGATCATTTTCCTTCGGGGCTACGCCCCTCATGAAGATAGTCTTGGTTCACGTCACCTCGGAGACCATACTTTCCAACCAGACCCTCTCATGACGGTACATGTATATATTTGTATAATATAGCAGATACTGTTTGTTTCTAGTCGTATGGATATGTTTAAACATACACCCTACCATGAAAATTACAATTAAATTTACCCGAACATTCATTAAAAGAACAGACATTATAAATTAGTTTCATGCCAGGGGCATATCCAGGATTGAGTAAAGGGGGGGGGGGGGCACACAAATGAAGGTTTGTCAACTTTTGGAAAAGGTAGACCCATATTTTTTTGTCTCGCCAGCTTCTCGAAAAGTCGCTCACTTGGGGGGGGGGGTGTCAAAATTTTTTTTTTTTTTTGCCAGACCTTCAAAATTTCGCTCAGTGGGGGGGGGGTTATGGGGGTCCAGTTTCCCTCCATAATTCCCTGACAAGCAAAAAAAAAAAAAAGCCTTTTTTTTTTTGGGGGGCACATGCCCCCTGTGCCTCCCCCCCTGGATCCGCCACTGCATGCTTTCATTTATAGTTTCAACATATTCATTCATCCACAAAATCTGCAGTTGGTTCAGACTTCACAATATGATTGTACCCTAGTTTCTGAGAGAATCTAATTCTGTACTTGTTCGTATAGTTTTAGTCACCTTCGTTCGATGTAATAAGTGGTTGTACACTTGCTCTATTTCAATTTTTCTTTTACAATACCGCCTTAACCAAGTATCCAATTTGTTATGATACTCTGTCCCATCAAGGGTCCACTGTTTCATTCACTGAATGCTGCCTTCAACCAAAATATAGGTATTTCATTGAAAATAACTGCTAGGAATGCTGATTTTCTTATATTGGAAAAATTCATTTTTTTTTTATGCTGAGAGCAAGAAGGACGTTAACATATATTTTATTTTGCATAAAGTCGGCAGTGCCTTCTGCATCTAAGCAGACCGTTCATGAAATGTTTTTAAAGGCCGCTAAATATGAACTGACAATGAGAATGGATATTTCTTTTAAAGACTAGAATAGGTATAAAGCAAATCAATCAATGGATAAAAGCAATAGATACAGGGCAAAACAGTCACAGGTAACTGACAATGAGAATGGATAAAAGATGTTAAAATACATGGGTATGTATGAAAGAAATAAAACATTGATACCTGGAAAGTTTTTCCAAAGAATTTGAAAATGCTGATGACCCCTCTAAATATCAACTGACAGTATCAGTGATAGTGATATATTTTATTCATATAAGACAAAAATTTGTATGAATCAATCGATACATAGGAATATATCAAAGAATGCAGTTTATAAATACTGATGGCCCCTTGAAAGCAGAAATATCAACTGCCATTATCAATAGTACATTTCATTCATATGAAATTTGTTTTAAAAAGAGAAAGAGATCAATGAATTTCATAGCAGAATTCACTATTGACAATAATGATATCATGCTGAAATTAAATGATATCTTGAAATGAAGTGACATCTTGAAAGGGAATTTTGTTGAAATGGAATGAAAAATTTGTATTAAAAAAAAATAAATACTGGGCAAGTCAGTCTCAGGAATTCATTTATAAAATTTTGGTGGCCTTTCGATAGAACAATCATTGACAATGCTAGTACAATAGAATAATTAAATAAAACATATACTTGCATCAAGAAGTTCTGGAAAATATTGGATATATAGATAGCAATGCCCCTTTTCTATACAATTTATGTGTCAAATTCTCTCCCATTATTCCCAATTATCTGTTTATCATTTTAAAAATTCAACCAATCACCATCTTCTTCATATCATCCTTGTTGTCATCGATAAGTTCATCTCATGCAGTTTCTAGATCCACTCATTTTTGCTGTTACCTGTATTGAGAGAGGGTTTCCATGTATTTCCAATTGTGCACATAATCACTTGATATATGCAGGGATGATGATGCTGATGCAAAAATAAAGAGTGAACCAATTTCTATGTTTTTTTCTGAAGCATCGCTGGGAAACGAGAAAGCCGTGAAACTTTCATGAAATTCATGACTGGTTGAGACTGAGACACATATTATTAAACATTGATTAATTTGTTGCTCCCACTGGTGAAATCTGAGTAGATCTGTTGCTTACAGAGCACTTCCGAGTTTGATAGACTTTACCAAGAGCAGATGGTGTTCAGACCTTTTATCAGCTTTAGGTTTCTAAGTTTGTAGAGTAGATAGTTTTGAACAGATGTATATGCAGTACTGTTTATAAAGAGATCAATAATTGTAAATTGTGCTCCTTAAATTGGCAGTATATTAATACCATATGTTCACTGTTAGGCTTTTTTTTCATGAGATGAAAATGTCTGTTAATGGCATACATGTTGCTAGAACTGTTCCATTATTTTTTTTTACACTGGGAATGGTGGTATAATCTTTCAGTGAATGGTTAAAAATTCATCTTATTTTGCAGAGCTGCTTTTTCAGTTAAATTGTACAGATTGAAAGATTAGGCTGACCTTGCAATTATTGTTATCACAGAAGTAAAAACAAAATCATATTAAATTTTAAATCATTAAATTTACTTTTGAGAGCTACGTGTATTCAGCCAAATTGGGCTCATTGTGCTGGGCAGTTTTGTGTTGTATAGTGTATTTGCAGATTTTTGCTTTCTCTTTGACTCTCTTCAGAGTTTTAAAGGAACTGATTGTTCAGGATTTGCAATATAAATTGAAGTCTGTGTCAGCTGAAGAGATGACTTTGTAGCTATTTGCTGTAGGTTAGGTTGTAATAAATAAAAGCCCAATCTAAAAAGAGGTACTGTGTAACAAGACATTTTGTTTTTCTTCATCAGATTTATTTCAAGGTGATTGGGGGCTGGTTTTAAAATTTTCAATTAATTATTGATGAGGAAAAAATTTCAAAAACAGGACTTGCATTCCTTACCCAATATAAAGTTGCTTTATCTATCCCTACGTCTTTCTTGCTATTTACCTCCCCCCCCCCCCCTTCTCTCTCTCTCTCTCCCTCTCTCCCTCTCTCTCTCCCCTCTCCCTCTCTCTCTCCCTCTCTCCCTCCCTCTCTCTCCCTCTCTCTCTCCCTCTCTCCCTCTCTCTCTCCCCTCTCCCTCCCTCCCTCCCTCTCTCCCTCTCTCCCTCCCTCTCTCCCTCTCTCCCTCTCTCCCTTTCTCCCTCCACCTCTCCCCCTCTCCACCTCTCCCCCTCCCTCCCTCTCTGTATCTCTCTCCCCCTTGCCATCAAATAAAATAGCTACTCCGTCACCTTCTTGTCGTTTGCTTGTTTTCTTTCTTTTTCACTTTCCATGTATCGATCTTCCTATTTTGTTGTCAGCTCTCTTCCTTTCTTTCATCCTTCACCCGGCATCTCCTCCAGTTTGCGAGGGGGGAGATAAGTGATAATTTCTTCAAGCTGCTTCGCACAATTCAGAGATGCCTGGAGAAAAGTAATCAAGTTTGTTATTCAATCTAACCACCTTTGGAGATGTTTCATCAATTCTAAATTGTTTTCTAAGGGGGGCAAATCGCAGTTGAATTAGAAATAAATTTGTCTGTAGCCTGGAGCCGAGAGTGAAATGGTCATTGGTGTACTTGAACGAACGCAGCCGGTAGCCAATGATGGGCAATTTGACAAACCTATTTGACTGAATTGGCTACCTTTTTTGTAAACCAGTGCATATGCACGTGGAGGGAGTGTAAACCCTGTAGGAGGTTACTAATCAGTTTTATTGTTTGCAGGTGGAGATCAATTTTGCCAAGGTTCTAAAATACAGTTCTCCCACTCAGGCTCCCCACTCGGGTGTGTTTCATGGAAACGAAAGGTGCCGAGGGTAGCTGACGGGAATTTATCAGACAAAAACTACCTTATCTAACCGATTGTCTCAAAAGAACATTTTCTCAAGAAATAGAAAAAGTTATTATTTCATCTCTATAAAGCATCCCAACAAACAAATCTCATAGTTTCTGATGGTCAGCTGTAGGGGTGTGTATATAGGTCTACATCTATTCAAGCTTTCTTTAGTAACTTCTCCCTGGACCCAGCCTCTTTCTGCACAAATTTCAGGACCCTCCTAGGACATCTACTTCTGGACAACTACTGAAGAAACAGAAACTTGCATCCACGACAATTTCTTACCATGAAATAAGTTCATCACATTATCATAACCCCCACCCCCCCCCCAAAGAAAAAGTGAGCTTGCTGATGGCTTTCACTAATGTTTGATATTGGGTTTACAGTACCCTTTGAACTATTATAAACCCCCCCCCCCCCCAACAAACATGCCCAATGGGAAACATAATAAGTGGGTATTTTTGCTAGAGTTAAAGCTGTCACGGGTTTGAGATAATTTTTTTTTTTCGGGGGGGGGGGGGGGTAATTGTCCTACTGGGTAGCTGTTGGGGAACTAGCTATCCTTGAGAAAGGAGTGGTTAATTGTTTAGTGGATAATTTTCGTGATATGCTATTCAGGTACATGTATATTTCATACATATACTTTAATGAAATTTACTTAGTTATTTAAATATGTTTTTAATCATTGTCCATGTCTACCGTCACTACACTGCAACCTCACAGAAGTTCATTCAAATTCATGCGCACAAAGCATTCCCTTGATTTTTTAACATTCTCGTCTTATATGGGAATTTGGATTCATGTCAAGATTTCAGTTATTTTTCACAACTTATTTGTCCAACATAAAAGAAATCCCTGTCACTTTATTGACTTGCTATTTATCAACTTAAATTCAAAGAAATCTGATCAAAACTTTGGGAAGCTTTAATACTAACGCGGAAATCTCTTCATGAATTTTAAAGTTATCAGAGTTAACAAAGTAATATTTCCATCATAGAAAGATCTTATCCACCACAGATAGACACATAAATCATACCTTGAGAATGATCGAGCACCGCAAAATCCTCCAAGAGTCCAAATTTAACTTAATAGATTACTCAGCAGTGCAAGATATGGATTATCTATGTTTTCAGATGGAGGAAGATTATATAACTGACAGGTGAATAATGGCTGTCTTAATTTGTTCCTGAATAATGTATGAAATCTTTAATGTATACACTACACTTCTTGTTGAATAGGGATTTCTTGTAGGAAGTTATTCCAGGACAAATTCAATTTCAGTTAAGCGTTCTGGGAGAGAAAGGGATACACAGTGCATCCCAGAAAAAAGGGAAGCCCGTTTTTGGATATAGATACCATAATCATCAAATGTGATTTGATTGATACATTGACAATAATATCAACTGTAAAATCTCTTCTTTTATTTGATACCAAATACATGGTGAATTATTCACGGATGACGGTTTACAAACGATTACAACTGCTGCCTGTCAGAAACGATTTCCGCAGAATAACCATGAACGTTTCCAAGCTACAAGTGTTTTTATTCTTATCTTTTTATTCATGTTTTTTTCTTTCTATTTTGTCTTTTTTATTTCTGTCTTTGGTTCATTATTTCCTTTGTTTCTTTTCATCTTTTCATCTTTTCATTCATTTTCTTTTCTTTTCTTTCAATCTCCTTTTTTGCTCATTCTCTGATTTTCATACAGCACATTCATTTTCATTTTAGGATCCATTTATAGATTTCTTTCCTATACTTTCTTTGCATTTTTTTAAATCTTACTCTGTCTTTCATTCAATTTTCTTAATCAATCACATTCTTTGTATCATTAAACTCTGTTATCTTAAATTCATTGCAACTTTCTCATGTAATTTCATTTTCGCCTCAAACTTTTATCAATCTCTTCACTTGTTTCTTTTCACTTGCTCTCAATCTCTGTAACTTTCTATTGTTTCTTGATATGTTGCTTTGTTTTTCATTCTAATGACATGTGTAACTTGTAACACTTAATAAAGAGACGCAAACAATGACGATCACTCTTCGATGAGGAGGTGCTCCATCTTGTGCCCACCAGATTCTTTTGAAGCTCCCTCCGGGTTGGAGAACGAAGTGTTGATCAAGCTCTGGAACGATCTCTTCGTTGATAAGTCATAAGTAGCATTCTCCATCTAGATTTCCATAGAAGAAGAATGGCCCGATCAATGATCCGTTATTATAGAGTCCTACCCAGACGGAAACCTTCTCGTGACTGATGTTGACATCGTAGTGGAATGAAGGCAGGTTGCGGCTTGGCGCATACTCCTGAATGTTGTGGTTATTAACTTTGCCGTTCATGAAGAAGGACACTTCGTCCCCGATGATGAGGTCTTCAGAAAACCTTGGGCCACCATCCAGCAACCATTGAGAGTATCGTAGTCATCTGGGCCTGTCCGGCTCCAGCAGTTGGTGCCACATGCGCATCTTGTACGGGTACCACTGAACATCCAGTTGGATGATCCTGTGGAAGGAGCACCTCGACATTCAAAGTTTGTTTCTCCTCATTGAGACATTTGCTTCTCCTTCTTGCTGAATGGCCATGATGTTGGTCTCCCAGATCGACCCTTGTTCAGGTTCAAGCTGGTGCCTTCATTCTGGTATTTTGGACGTTCTTCCAGATGGTTGACTTTGACGGAACATTCTGATCAGGAAAGCCTGAGCAGCTTGCTGCAGGCTTCCAGAGCGGTTCCATCTTTGCTTTGTCGTAAGCTGCATGGTCAGGCAGGCAAGTGAAAAACTCATGTTTAAGTCTGTATTCACTCTCATTGAGAGATTTGGTGAATGAAACATAACAAAGAACATAAAAGAAATGTTAATGAACCATCCCATTCTTAGGCAAGGTTGCTGCATCCTTCCAAATCTTGACCGCTTATTCTGCGCAACTCGATTTTGACATTTAAATTTTAAACTCTTCTTGCTCATCTATGCGTGACCATTTTATATCGTATTAAGTGTCGAAGAAAGAGAAAAACTGAACTTTATAATGATGCATATAATAGTTCATGAATTGTTTCATTCCACCGGAAAAATAGCTGACAGCTTGTAACGGTTTCCTTTTTTCTGGAACACACTGTATAGGCTACATGTATGCCCGCAATTCAATTTCACATCACAAGGAGGGGATAGAAAAATGGTAGGCCTTCATTATGTATGAAGATCATCAGGAAATGCTAAGATGTTTTTCCTTTCACTCCCTTTTTAAAGTGTAAAAATATTCCTTTGTAGAAATTTCTTTTACATGGGAAATTTTATGGATTTCATATTGACAATGGGAGATTTCCTCATGGACTATTTTCAGACAGCTTTTTATATTAGGCTCTTCAAAGAGCATATTAATTACTTTTACTTCCCAGCTTACTCTGTGTGTATTTGCAGCATTCAGATGTTTCCCTCATCCCAAATCATGCATATAGTTTTCTTTGAAAGTTTTAAACTTTTATTTTTCTTATGAAATGCACCCTGTAACTTAAAACATTACCTAATAAGCATAACAATGTTAAGTAAGAAGTGAGGAGAATGATCAATCACCTCAAATATGCACACTTCATTTGCCACGGTAGGTCTATGATTCTGTGAATTGGGGTGCAGGGAATTGCACTGATATATATGTCCAAAATTTTCAACAAGCACAATTAAAATGGTTTTCAAAGTTTGCCAGTGAAGGCACATGTGTTAGCAGGAGGGGACAGCACCAGGTACGTGTACTAAGTAGGACCTTCGGCAAATTTTGACCAGGGGTGCATCCCCCCCCCCCCATTCTACTACAATCCTTTATGAAGATAACCAATGTTTCTTCTGACTTTGTACTAGTATCCTTATGTTTCTAACTGCGAGTTGAAAAAGTAACAAATTGACAGTGCTCAACAAAACCTCCCAGCGGAATGTACACCCACTGTTCTGAGTATAGACTACAGATGGGATGTACATGTATATATGCCTAATAAACCATTTAAATCAATCCAGCTTTACTCTCTCCCTGCTGTATCACATCCCATGGATTGGTCAGAGCAGGAGCGCTCTTCCAACTCCCTGGTCAGATCAAGTTAGATCCAGATGGATTTGGATTTATCCAGCATGGGTCATAAAGAATGGGGTCTCAGTGATGTACACATATGGTCATTTTCCCTGAAGTGCATAATATACTCTTACCAAATATGCTTGGAAAGCAATGAAAAAAGGTACATGTAGTCTTGATGAAAATAGAATCCTTACAGAATCCACAAAAATTTACGCTTTTATGTTCTTGACTACAAATGAGTTACCGGTACATGATTATAGGATTTGATAGAAGACAGTATACAGTGACGGATGCAGGCAGTGGCGCCAAGGGCGCGCCCCCCCCCCTTAATTTTTCTGTTTTGTGATTTTTTTTTAAAACTTTTTTTACACCCCTTCCACACCCTCTGCTCCCTCACTGCTGGCGCCCCCCCCCCCCTTTCAAATTCCTGGTTCCGCCACTGATATATATATATATATATATATATTTAAGCTTAGTTTGAGCAAAGGCAGATGAGGAAATCAAGCTGAAAGTCCCAAAGAACACCTTATCACATATGAGCAAATGTTTGTTAGTATGTTTTAGTTAATACAATTTTCAGCAAGTTTTTAGAAGTTGTTTTCACTTTGCTGGTGCAAACAACCCATCTACAGCACAGTAAGCAATTCAGAATGACTTTTAGCCAATTTCCTCTACGAATGCAGTTCCATTACCAAAACTTTCTGACAAACTTCATCTCCAGCTGGTATAGCTGTACTTTCTTCAATGGGTTGGAACCAGGCCGACGACGTGTTTGTAGCATAACATATCAATATGTTTTTATGATGCAGAAGGATTTGGGAGAAAGTGAAACCAGCCCCTCTGACTGCTGAGTATTGATTGGTATCCTACTGATTTGGGGGAACAGGTGGCGTATTAGACCAGGCCCCCCCCCCCCCTTTCCATAAAGCTTGTTATCAATAACAACTGCCACATTTCTATGACAAATTTGCTCTCAGCGAATCAGATGCAAGGATTTCAGTAGTTTATAACAACTATGGGAACTTGCTATTGATAACAAATTTTATGAAACGGGGACCTGGAGTCTTGATTAAAATAACTTGCTATGGTTGCAATTTTCTTCCTCCTCCATCTTTTTTTCATAATGATATAGATGAATAGTGATCCCAAGTCTCCCATTTTCAACAGATGTTTTCCATTTTACTGTACACATATGCTTTGCGACTGTTTTTATATTGGGAAGTGCACTTTTGATTGTGATAAATAGGCAGTGAAGTAAATTTTGATATCTCTAATACAGTCCAGTTTATTGCTTTTATTCAAGTTCTGTAAAGGTGTGGAAACCTCCTTCTTTTTTGTTTTTATTTATTAAGTTGTGGCAATATTTTCACAAGCACATTTGTGATTTCTTGTTGAATTTCATTTTTTATGAAACAAAATTAATACTATGTCAATTATGCTTTAAAAGTTCAGAGCATCAGGTGATATGTGCGGTGGAATAATCAAAATTTATGCGTGAGATTTAAACTTTCTTTTATGCACTTCATGAGTAATATACTGGGTATGATTAGAGTATCATTTTTCTATGCATACATAGAAAATGCATCATTAGATTTAATGCTCTATTTAATGATGCCTTCTCAGATACTAGTAGAAATATCCATTTGATCGTATTGTGTGTATCAGAGAAGATAAAAAGCAGATATGTGAAAATGATGTCCTCATGAAGAACTTTAATCCGCATCGTAATGACAAGATGATCTTGTGTTTTTGTTGTTGTTATTGTAGTTTCATTTAAAACTATAAATGATGAGCAGAACAGATAATTAAATGGATGGAAACTCGTGTACAATAGAACAACCCAATTTACAAGCTGAAACCATGGTACAGTGGAGCATGAAACATCTTCTCATTTAATGTCATTAGCAGTTACCCTTAATGTGATGAAAAGGGAGATAATTTTATCAATGGTGTTATCAGCTTTGTGTAGCAAAGTTCCATTATCATAATTTGCATCACAATATTAAGCCTTAGTCATTACAGGAGGCTTTCAAAGTAATGGAGCGATATTCACATACACAGAGCAATTAGTGAGATTGAAACATTTTTTTTTTGAACTGCAATCAGAATCTCACTTTTTCCTGTGTGTGAACAAAAAATTGACTAGTTTAGTAGTGTGCTTG
This sequence comes from Heliocidaris erythrogramma, assembly GCA_025617745.1. Classification (NCBI taxonomy): domain Eukaryota; kingdom Metazoa; phylum Echinodermata; class Echinoidea; order Camarodonta; family Echinometridae; genus Heliocidaris; species Heliocidaris erythrogramma. The sequence continues at coordinate 25,833,563 of CM046855.1, forward strand.
TGATCATGATTCAAACCAATAGTTCATTTTTTTTGTTATTAACTCTTACTGTGCCAAGGGGTTTTACCTCTCTTCATAAATTTACCAAAATGTGATCAATGCTTACTTTTCAAATGTTTTAATTTTTCCTTGGAATAATATGAAACAAGGTTTGATTCCTCGCTGAACATGTGTAATTGCCATTGTTGCAACCTATACACAATTCAATGAGAGCTTCCTAATTGTGAAATCTGCAGAAATTAAAATATTCTATATTTCACATAATAAAATACAAAAGAAATAGTGAGTGGGTGACGTCACTGGTTCCCTCATTTCCATACTGAACAGGATGTGCATATAACCATTTTGCGAAATTAAGCGAAACTTTAAAATACCATAACTTTCTTATTTTACATCCTATTTTGATGAAATTTTCAGTGTTATGCTTGTTGGATTTTTCTCTATTTATTCAAATCAACTTTTTGTTAGGGTGGACTTGGCCTTTAACAAAATATTGTGTACAAAACTTGTAGGAAATTTATTACCATTTACAAACATCAGTACTTTACCCAACTTTATGCATAAGAAATATTGAAAATTATATTTGAGTTTCTTTTTTGTCCATTATTTTGGGGTTTCTCTTGTGTTTACTATTGTTTAATGTTGAAATAAGGTAATAGCTTTCTAAACATCTCCATTTTTCTCTGAAAATTTCTGTGGTAGCATATATGATGATATATTTAGAGTGCCTGATTTATGCTAAAAATGTTGATATACACTAAAAATGTTGATATACACTGAACACCAAATACCTACCCGGTAGTCGAGCAATTGGTGAATGAAATGACAAGTCTATCTGTCGCATGTATACGTGCCATCGTCACTGAAAGAGTTAAACAAGATTATTTGCTGTTTGTTCTGTGTTACGAGCAAGTGCTTTGACATATCCTCTGGCAACCATTGCTCTGGGCTTTATTTCATCTAAGATGTAGGAATAGGAATTCAACTTGGGATTACGGTTGCAATTGGGTTTTCGGCATAGGATTAGGGTTAGGTATAAAATTAGGTGTACGGTTGAAATTGGGAATTTGGTTATGCATGGTACGAAATTGACCGCAGAGTAATTTTTCATCAGAGCATATGTGTCATACACCTGTGTAACAACCATTGTCATTCCAAATATTGATCTTATGTTATATTATTTATCCCATGTTTTGTGAATGGGGGAAAAAAGGTGAATCGCGCTTTAACCCGTTGACTACTGAATTATTTAACTCTCTTAGGCTTAATACAGGAACTACCCAGTTCCCGTAGTGTATGGGTTAAATCTCCAATATTTTCTTGTGTGTGAATGGGCCCAGTAAGATCCACAGATGCTTCATTCACAGTCACATTGTCCTCTCTCGCTATGCCTTTAACAGGAGGAACCTTTTATTTTGAGAATATGCAGCAGATCGAGAAAGTCGCAATCATGCACGCATGTTGACAATTAACTCCTCTTTTATATGGTCACACCATTCCCCCTTCTCTGCAATTTTTCGATGCTGTTATTTCTGGTAGTGTATTGATTGTCTGTGGCAAACATGACCACATCTATACCGAATGCTTTTTGCGTGAAAAACACCTGAACTGGCTTTTGCATGAAAAACACCAGAACTGTCTTTTCCCTGTTAGAGCCTGTGTTGCAGATCGATGGCTGCAGTTTGGTATTCAGCACGTAACCGTTATTTCATTTTTACTCTAGATTTGTTATATCTCTCACTGGTCATCAATAAAACATGTATGGCTTGATTTCTAGTTTTCTTGAACCAAGTGGACCTTTTTTCAATGCCTGGATTTTATTTTTTGTAGGGAAATGAAAATACAATAATAACATCTATTTTGGGGAATGAATTTAGATGAAATTGCTCTCTATTTTGTGCTGCTTGAAATGCTTATCTTTATTAAAATATTAAATAATTATCCATTCCGAAAAGCCTACAATGCACTTCTCTTTGCCTTAGGGAATGATTAAAAGACGACAGATTGCTGTAGTAGATAGCACATGTCCATTTGTAAGTTTTTATTTTTGACCTAGTAATTTCATTGCAGGATTTTATGATGTTTTTCCAGATCTTACAAGAGATAAAGAAATGTAGCATCTTCCATAATGCTGGAAACAAGCAATTGTTCAGGATTCAATTCAATTCAATTCAATTCAGTTTTATTCTGTTTATCAATCATGAAAATTAACAATGACAATGGATATTTACAATATGTAATGTACATATTTATTCATATAAGATAAAAGAAAAAAAAAGAAGCTACAAGAAAATTCTGTGAGGCATAGCTCTCTAGATAAACATAATATATACATCATAGAATGAGGAATTAAAGCAAAAAAAAAGATACTCATTACATTTAATAGCACAACATCATGCAGACAAGCGCCAACAAACACCTGCAAACACACAAGGGGGCAGTATATGAGATGAATAGGATTGAGAGAGAGAGAGAGAGAAAGAGAGAAGGATAGAACGAGAGACAGCTACAAATATGTAGACAGCAAGCAAGGGAGAGAGAGAGAGGGGAGGGGGAACGGATGCTAGAAAGAGGCATATTTTGACAGCTAAATGAACACTAGTAGGTCCATTATAAAAGGAATGGGAGAGAGAAGAGTAGCGAGATTACTTGGCGATATATCCATTGATTGATATTCCTATTGGATCCATTTCCTCTGCTCTTTCATTTCGACTAATTGTTCTACAGTAATCTCTAAATACTTTACAGACTTTCAACCCTTCGAGCACAGATAATTGCATATTGACAGAAAAGGAATTGCTCAATCATCACAGCTGAATCCATGCAGATGATCATATTTCTCAAGCCTGAATGCTGGCTAGGTTTGTACCATCATTCGTCTGCTGTTGTGAAGTCCTCTTTTGTCAGCGTATTTAATGGCAGATATCCAGTTCTTGTCATGGGGGTTTATCCGTAACATGAAACCCGGATCGGTAGAACTACTGCATTTGCCGGAAAGTCAACAGCTCCATCCCTCTGCCCACAAAAACGGAACATTACCGAACGAGCGGGGAGAATTCATGTGTGCTTAATTGAATTTTGACGGGCATTTGCACCGTGACTTTACCCGCTGGCTCTCGTCGTCGCATGCAGCCCGGTCGATGCCTACCGGGCGTACGACCGCTTTCTTTTGTAGCTTAGTGGAATGTGTCGCCTTTGGCACCACTTTCGCTACCATGGCGTAGAACATCACATTGCGACTGGCCCCATTCATATAGAAACTTCTCTGTACATTACAGCTGTAGTAATGTGGAATTTGTGATACGGAATATTGATTTTGCACGTCAAGTCCAGTATTCAAGTGTGAAATCCTTTAGAAATATTGATTTAGTCCTGATGTGTAGGTTATGAATGAATAGACATACCAAATTGTATTGAACAAAGATGTTCATATTTTTAAATGATTTTAGAAATATAGGAATCATGATGCATTAGTTTAATTGCAGAAATAGTATGTATTATGTGCCTTCTTCACAGAGTTGATTGAGTTGAGAATGCCACCCTGTTCAATGAGTCTGATCTTTTATTTGAGTTGAAGTTTAGGTATCTTGAATTCAAGAATGCAGAATTTCAAATTTTTCATGTAAAGTACAGCTTTAAAAAGTGATTGGATGGCTGTAAACTATAAATCTGCTTTGCTGTGCATCAATTGTTTGGGAGAAGGTTACAATTACAAAATTACAAAATAAAAATTGAATTTAATTGAATTGAATTGATTCCCAAATTATAGGGGAAGGGATTGGAAGTTAATATGGTGAGCACTTTATACTCCCTTTAGGGGAGTATAACGTTTGTAATGCACTCCTTCATTTAGATCATGTTTTCACTAAATGTTCAGACATGGCAGGACCAGTTTCATTGTGTTTAGGACTCGAGGCACAAGTTAGCCTGGTTTTTTTTTAGGTGGAAAGCATTTCTCTTTGTGTAAAAGAGCTTGATTTCTATGTCACTCTGCTATCCTTTATCCACCCAGCTGAGGTAGATAAAAGCAAAAAGCATACTTCATGCTAGGTATACACAGTACAAGTACAGAAAGCTGGAACACCAACCCTTATCATTTAATCCTTACTATACTACACTGGGCTATTTCAAGCTCCTATCTTTTTAAACAAAATTTAAACAAAATTTAACGTTTTCGGGCTGACATGAGGTCACAAAAGTTCACCTAACTCGATAACGGTATGACCGATTTTTGTAAACTTGGTGTCAAAAGATGCGCAAGACTTGAAAGAAAAAAATCAGAACGTTGTGCAGCGTGAAATGCACCGCAGAATTTGTCTATACTAGACAGATAGCCAAGAAATTTACTCCAATTTCTTGGCTATCTGTTTAGTATATTGGTACATGGGTTCTGATTTGTGAAGCTGATGGAAAAAGAGTATAAAGGATATCTACGTGTGCACTTGAATACTGGATGAGTATGCATCGATTGGTTCTGTTTTGTGAAAACAGCCCCAGAGGGCATATGAGGGTTTGATTATATTGTTGAACTTTTGGTTTGATAAAAGCAAACAAACAGTTATGTGCAGATTGCACTTTGAATGCATAATGGACTGTCTAATTCCTAAACATTCACTCTCTATTATATCCTGAGAGCCAGAAGGTCATTAATTACTCATCATTTTACATAGAGCTAATGCCATTCTGGAACTCAACAGATGGTATGTTATGTGGGAGGGGAAAGAGCCCTGAAGCAGTTTCCAAATGTGAAGAGAAAAAGATAAGCAGATCAACATGTTTTCTCTATTTTATTCGATTCCTGTGCACTTAAAAGGAAAAATAATCCTTTATGATATAGGCTACCAGAAAAATGAGCTGTTTTTCACATTTTCGTTTGGGTTGTTTGTTGAATAGAATATTAATGTGTTTATTTCCAGAAAGCTGAAGCCCTGTAATCATGTTATCAGACTTTAGATTGAAATATATGTCATTTTCCTAAGATTATGAAGAGTATTTTTCATTGGATATATAATGTCACAAATGATATTAAGCAATAAGCCTCTTTATATTGGATTTGATGGGGTGGGCTGTATGAAATCTAATTTGTTAGTCCACCCCCTCGCAAATTGCGAGGTCTTTATTTTCAAAATTGTCAAATGAATATATATTTATGGTTGAAAAAAGGTCTTCTAGCTGTTTTCCTGTCGTCTGTGTGATCAGTTGTTTCTTTGTTTTTGTATTAGTGACCAAATTTTGTTATGCATCTCTTTGTCCCAAATGCAGTACTTTGCATGTAATCACAAAATTAGCAGACAGGGCAGCATTTCATCAAACGGTCAAGTACAAGTTCGCCGACATCCCATTGAAACGCGTGTATTAAAATTAACATGCGTTTCAATGGAATGTCGGCGAACTTGTACTTATGACGGTTTGATGAAACGATGCCCAGATTACCACAAAGCTATATAACTTCCAAAGATTCAAGCTTTATCAGATAGGATCTGCAAATTTGACCATAAGCAAAATTTGGCAAGTTCACACATGTTTTTATCTTGTTAACAGAAAAAAAAATTGTATCGTAAGACACTGGTTCTTATTGGCTGTTAAAGACCTCAGCCTGACCGAATTTTGAAATATACACTTTATTCATCCACGGGGAGCTATATATTTTCTGAACAAATTGAAACCAACTTCATGAGATTCCGTTTCCTGTGGAATGAGTAACAGCGTCCCGAATGTTGAGCCCCGGTGGTTTTTCTGACGAGGGCCCCGTCTCTGAGGAACGCTACTTTGCGGGGGGTGAAAATTTGATGACGACATATCGTGTAGATGCACTCGGAGCTGTATACATGACATGTCGTCACACGTCTAGCGACCCCCTGCAGTTTCCTCTGTTGTTACGCCATAGGGAGGGGGCGGACCAAAAAAAAAATTTTTTTTATTTTTTATTGATAAACGGAGACGAAAATTTATGAATACCCAGGGTAATTATATTCTTTGTTTACTAAGCTTTACGTCAGTATATGGTTGTTTTGGGTCAGGCTTAGTTCTGTTAACGATATGACAATTGGCTTATTTTCAGACATTTATTAGCGGTTTATAGGAATAAGGCAGCTCTTCATTATTCAAGTGAATTTTGTCATTTGGGGATAGTAATACAAGAGGATGTGATAATCTTTCTACTTAAGACTTTTCATAATTCTTTATGACAGGATTTGACTATATCTTTCAACTTGATACACATTTGTAAAGCTTCATAAGCACTTCTCTCTCCAAAGCATCATTTTGAACCTGTGCTCTTTTCTATTGAATGGATCATACAGAATAAATCATGTGTCTCTGTTTATGCTATGAAGTGCCAGTGTGCCAAATTGTGATTCTTGTGCAGCTAATGTAATTTTGAAATGTAACTTTGAAATGTTGTGTGAAATACATTGCTACGCATGGGTTGAATGAAGTAGAATGAGACAGAGGAACTGAATGAAGGAAGGAATGAGAAAGATATAATCCCCTTTTGAATTATAGATTTTGAAAAAGTTACTTGTTTCTTTCTCTTTCAGATAAACAAACATTGTTTGTGGTTAATATTCAATGAATCGTTCTTCGAAAATCCAAAGTAATCAAGGTACATTCCTTCCTCATTCTTCTAGTTCTTATTTTTTAATGAAAATGTCTTAATATATCTAGTTTTTCACTCTTCAAAAGTGAAATTTTAGATCCATATCCTGAGGGGGAAGGGAAAATTAATCCAGGGAAATCAAATATCATGAAGATAGGAGTTGGCAGAATTCCATTAAGGATGATATATTGGTTGTACAATCGCTATCTAAGTAAGATATGGACCTATTTTGATATTTGTGTGTGTGTGTGTGTGTGTGTGTAGTAAGTACTTGTCTGTTGTAGAGTAAAGGCTACAATGCAAACATGTATGGCTTATTTGATGTTCATGTTAATGTGCACCTCCACCCCCCCCCCCCACACACACACACACACACACACATACACCCACATACTGGAGGAAACCAAAACATTTTTAAATAATTAATTTTGTTGGAGATTTTAAGAAATTTTTCAAGATCTTTGTTTGAAACAATTTCAAGTACTAGTAATATATCAATCTTTTAAAAACGCAAACTTTTGCCAAGAACATTTTGCTTATTTTTCCCTTAATGTAGGATTTAGGACATTTCTTTCTCTTTATTGTTCAAAATAGTCTATAACTTCTGCAGGAGTATAGACGAAATTGCAGTTTTATAGATTAATACTGTCCGGCACTAAATTAATATTGGTTATCCATACATTTTTTTCTTATCCGTGATCTTACTTGCTATGAATTTTTCAGTTGTCATTTTACTTTTTGTTATTTTTGTCAATCCATGATCATTCTTCTTAACTTTAGTACTTCTTGTGAACTCACTTTGTGGAGTAAGGAAGTAAAATTGAATTATTTAAAACCTTATTGAGCATAGGACTTACTTTTACTTTTATTAGTTGTATGATATATATGTTCTGGTATGGAGGGATCTAGCTCTTCCTCTTCCAATCTCTATTTCATTTCATATACTTGGCAAACAGAGCCCAGATGTAGTAGTTAGCCCCACCATAGACATCATCAATTTGGAAACATTCAACTACACAAGAACTATGGAGAATCTACGAGGAGGTACGAGGCTTGTCATGGTTTCTCCTGCTTAGAACCAGAAGGGCATTAACTCTATGCATAGGTTTTAACTCCCTTCTGCCTCTCAGCCAAAGATTTTGGTATTCTGTTGCTGTAGCTTGCTCCATCCACATGCTTGTGCTGTGCGTTGTATACTCACGCTCCTCTTTGTGGGTTTTTCATGTACATTGTCAAATGTCAACCAAACGTAGAAAAGTTTGCAAGTCTTAACCTTATTGTGCATTCTGTTGAAATTCAAGTGCCTTGCATCCATGCAACTAAGTGCTCATGACGTGTTGTGATGATGTTTAGAATATAGAGTGCATAGCATCTTTTGAGCTTTAAATTTTCTATCCCGTGATAGAACTGGCTTCAAATTTATTATCAATCATCGCAGAATGTTATAATCGTGTAATAAAAGCTTGTCGCAGTGTAAAGTTTGATCTTGTTTGCTGTGGGTGCAGAAGAGATGAAATCGTCTGTTGAGAGCCAGAAGGGCGTTAACTCTGAGTTAACGCCCTTCTGGCTCCAAAGAGATAAAATGCTAATGATTTATATCTTCCTCTGCTTGGTTGCATGGTATTTCATTAGTATATGTTATCTTCATAAGCTCTCTCATATGATACTCTATTCCTAAGTTGAGATGTATTCTTCTGATCTTACCCCAAATTCCGTTCATTTCCCTTTAGCTAGAACAAATAGCTCCTAGATTTTTGGGGAAACTCAATCTCTGTTTCAGTAGGTCTTGTATGTGTGAATACATTTATCATTCTAACAAGATCTTTCCGACCACAGGTGTTACAGACAAACATCTAAACTTATCTTTAAATATTACAGGGACATACTAGCGTGTGCTGTTGTATCCAATCCAGACATTTACAGGTTTCACTGAATACCTTATTTGGACACTTCCAATGCTTTATCATTCTTGGAATATTGGAACATTTTAGCTTTTAATATGGCACGAAAAAGAGACATGATAACGAAGCTTTTCGACCTGCACTCATCAGGTTATCACGCAGGTATGTAACAAATTACTTGAAATCAACTATATTATACTCAATGAACCCGGACGCAACCCAGACGCAACCCAGATGCAACCCAGACGCAACCCAGACGCAACCCAGACGTAACCCAGACGTTGTAATTTCAGAACAATCGCAAAGCTTGGATGAACTCCTTTTGTCTGCACAGAAGGGGTTCATGCGATTGAATGTAGCCGGCTTCCAGAAAGCGTAAATGCGCTGTGCTTCTGGCCCGGGACATAATTGAGAATTGATTGTCGGCATAGCTTTGTGCGCAAGCTGGATTGTTCAGCAAGTGGAGACCAATCGCTGAATCGCATCTGGCTATCTTTGGTCTGTTAGCGGGCATTTCAGATTTGCAGGCACGGACAAATTTTAGCTGTGCCCTCCCACCCCCCCCCCCTTATTTCAGCCGAGAATAATACAAACAGAAGTTATGTCATTACATTAGAATAAGAAATATTCTGTAAACATTGTTTTGTATGAAGAAAATGCACTTTGAGAAGTATACTTGCGAGATGCCGACTCCTTTTAAAAAGAAAGAGAAGATACTTTTCAAGATCATCTTTTTGGAGATCCTCCTTCGAAACAATGAGATTACTGTGAGTTACATGTATACTCTACATGTCTGCTGGATATCTGACAAGGCTTGACAAAATTCTCAAAATATCGAGACTAGTATAACAGAAAAACTGTTCAAGGATGGACAATAATCAATTATCAATAGAGTTACATTAGCAAACATGAAATTAATAGGATGGAGAAAAAAATCAATTTAATACTTCCATGGAGGAACATGACTTGTATATAGAACATCTGTGTTTGGATTGTAAATACTGATAACTGATTAATATTGAGAATAACATGTTTGCTGAACATGTAGTACATGTAGAACATGGAGTACTTCTTGTGAACTCACTCTGTGGAGTAAGGAAGTAAAATTGAATTATTTAAAACCTTATTGAGCATAGGACTTCTTACTTTTACTTTTATTAGTTGTATGATATATATGTTCTGGTATGGAGGGATCTAGCTCTTCCTCTTCCAATCTCTATTTCATTTCATATACTTGGCAAACAGAGCCCAGATGTAGTAGTTAGCCCCACCATAGACATCATCAATTTGGAAACATTCAACTACACAAGAACTATGGAGAATCTACGAGGAGGTACGAGGCTTGTCATGGTTTCTCCTGCTTAGAACCAGAAGGGCATTAACTCTATGCATAGGTTTTAACTCCCTTCTGCCTCTCAGCCAAAGATTTTGGTATTCTGTTGCTGTAACTTGCTCCAACCACGTGCTTGTGCTGTGCGTTGTGTACTCACGCTCCTCTTTGTGGGTTTTTCATGTACATTGTCAAATGTCAACCAAACGTAGAAAAGTTTGCAAGTCTTAACCTTATTGTGCATTCTGTTGAAATTCAAGTGCCTTGCATCCATGCAACTAAAGTGCTCATGACGTGTTGTGATGATGTTTAGAATATAGTGTGCATAGCATCGTTTGAGCTTTAAATTTTCTATCCCGTGATAGAACTGGCTTCAAATTTATTATCAATCATCGCAGAATGTTATAATCGTGTAATAAAAGCTTGTCGCAGTGTAAAGTTTGATCTTGTTTGCTGTGGGTGCAGAAGAGATGAAATCGTCTGTTGAGAGCCAGAAGGGCGTTAACTCTGAGTTAACGCCCTTCTGGCTCCAAAGAGATAAAATGCTAATGATTTATATCTTCCTCTGCTTGGTTGCATGGTATTTCATTAGTATATGTTATCTTCATAAGCTCTCTCATGTTATACTATATTCCGAAGTTGAGATGTATTCTTCTGATCTTACCCCAAATTTCATTCTCTTCATTTCCCTTTAGCTAGAACAAATAGCTCCTAGATTTTTTTGGGAAACTTAATCTCTGTTTGAGGAGGTCTGTATGTGTGAATACATTTATCATTCTAACAAGATCTTTCCGACCACAGGTGTTACAAACTTCTAAACTTATCTTAAAATATTAAAGGGACATACTAGCGTGTGCAGTTGTATCCAATCCAGACATTTACGGGTTTCACTGAATACCTTATTTGGACACTTCCAATACTTTATCATTCTTGGAATATTGGAACATTTTAGCTTTTAATATTGCACGAAAAAGAGACATGATAACGAAGCTTTTCGACCTACACTCTTCAGGTTATCATGCAGGTATGTAACAAATTACTTGAAATCAACTATATTATACTCAATGAACCCGGACGCAACACAGACGCAACCCAGACGTTGTAATTTCAGAACAATCGCAAAGCTTGGATGAACTCCTTTTGTCTGCACAGAAGGGGTTCATGCGATTGAATGTAGGCGGCTTCCAGGAAGCGTAAATGCGCTGCGCTTCTGGCCCGGGACATAATTGAGAATTGATCGTCGGCATAGCTTTGTGCGCAAGCTGGATTGTTCAGCAAGTGGAGACCAATCGCTGAATCGCGTTTGGCTATCTTTGGTCTGTTAGCGGGCATTTCAGATTTGCAGGCACGGACGAATTTTAGCTGTGCCCTCCCAACCCCCCCCCCCCTTATTTCAGCCGAGAATAATACAAACAGAAGTTATGTCATTACATTAGAATAAGAAATATTCTGTAAACATTGTTTTGTATGAAGAAAATGCCCTTTGAGAAGTATACTTGCGAGATGCCGACCCTTTTTAAAAAGAAAGAGAAGATACTTTTCAAGATCATCTTTTTGGAGATCCTCCTTCGAAACAATGAGATTACTGTGAGTTACATGTATACTCTACATGTCTGCTGGATATCTGACAAGGCTTGACAAAATTCTTAAAATATTGAGACTAATATAACAGAAAAACTAGATTATCAATAAAAAGTTACATTAGCAAACATGAAATTAATAGGATGGAGAAAAAAATCAATTTAATACTTCCATGGAGGAACATGACTTGTATATAGAACATCTGTGTTTGGAATGTAAATAGTGATAACTGATTAATATTGAGAATAACATGTTTGCTGAACAACGTTTACCCAGGTGTATTTATTTAATACTGCAAAGATGTTAAAGGTCTCATAATCTATAAGCTAGACATGCACATGGTGAACACAATTTTAAATTAGGAAGTATAATTTTAGTATTTCCATTGTTTCCAGCCAACTTAACAAATGATTTGGTATTATTCATTATGTTTGAGAGACACTTTTCCAAAGCTTCATTTTTGGAAGACAAACTTCACCAACTAATTTCAGCAGTTTTGGAATTAAAATAAATGGTAGATGAGTTTATCACTGTTTATATTGTTTGTTTCTTGTTGTGTTTTTTTAGCTCTTTTTAAGACTACATCAAACAAAGAAGAATCAGGAATAAAGCATTCTGTTGATTAATGAAAATAAGAGAATTTTGTGAGAAATAATAGCTTCAGAATCTGAATATATCCAAACCAATATCTTGTGTGAACTTCCAGAGGAGCGTTTCATCAAGCATTTTGTCAGTGATTTTTACCGACAACAGTTATAAGCTACTGAAATCCTTGCATCTGATTGGCTGAAAGCAAATTTGTCAGCAAAAATCACTGACAAGATGCTTGATGAAACGCTCCCCAGAAGTATGATTAGTCTGAACTTTAGATATGTTACCTCTTTTCCAGGCCATTGATTTTGAAAAATATTTCAAACATCTTAATTCCAACTTTTCTGTAGAATAATGGATATTTCAAGTTATCCAATCATCAGATATTCCTGGTGTGATATAAACACTTTTTATATGGAAGCATGACTCAAAGCCTTGGATCTAATTGAAATGTATCGGCAGAATTACTTTAAGAGCTTCTTGAGTATGATTGGTGTGAATCTATTGAAATGTACTCTTGCTATTTTGCATTCAACATTTCTTACATTATACCTCATTCATCTCAGATTACTAAAATAATTATTTCTGTGGGGGATGTGGGGTAATGGATACTTTCTCAAGTCATCAGAATCATCTAATCCCTTATTTTAAAGTGAAAGATATTGTGTTTCTTTATTCATATATGAAATGATAAATGAAGATCAGTATCGATCTTTTCTTATTTGTTAATGAAATTCGCTGGAAGCAAAGAGAGAAGGAGATAGACGGAGAATTCAATTGAAATGGAGAGAAGTGGGCTTTGAGAAGAGAATTTTTTTAAATGCACTTTGCTGGATTAAGTGAGATAAAGATTCAGTAAGGACTTGCCGAAAGAGAAAGCTTTATAGATATAAAATGGATAGTTTGAATAATATTTGAAATGAATGCCATGTATTTGTATTGAAATTAATATCTTCTCTTTTTGCACGAAATTTCTATGAACTTTCTCCCTTTTTTTCTAGTAGAATGATAAGCAGTATTGCAGTGATGCTGTGTATGATACAATGGTACTAACATTGTGATATTCACGGAGTAGTGATGTAAAAAAAAGATTATTGGGAAAAATGCGTTTTCAAACTACAACATTGTTGTATACTGATATTATATTCTGCTCATGTTTGAAGTGAAAAAAAGACACCTTGCTGGAAAATATTAGAGTGTGATCCTAATTATATCAAAAGACGTGAGAGTGAACTGCAACTAACCAAGCGTTTGTTTTTTCTTTTCTGTTTTTACCCCCCCCCCTTTCCTTCTGTCCTTATTCTTCATTTATTTACACCCTCACTTTCATGCACTTCTAAATATCTTCTCATATACTGCCTTGCAATTAATTTTTTATTATCACTGCTTTTGCATGCAATTGTTTGCTTCTGTTGTGGGATATTGTTTAACCCTCATTTTTTTTGTTTTGGTCTTTGTTGTCTTCTAACTAAATCCTCTCTCTACTTCATTCTAATACAATTATTGGAATCAAATTTAATTTGGTTTTGAAAATGCAACATGCATTTTGTCTGTCTTTGCTCTTTTGGGTTTTTAATTCAAAATGGAATTTACGCCTCTTTGAAAATCTTGGAATCCTTTTCTCCCTTTATATAATCAAAACATCTAATAAATGATTTTCTCAAATTTTGTAATTTTTACCTATGGTGTGATTTCATGTAATGTTGCTTCTTGCGGCTTTATGGGCTTGTTTGTATTTCATATCTGTCTGCTGGACACCTGAATATCACTGTCACCCAAATTTCATACGGAAAATTAATCTCATCTCTACTGCTTTTCATTGTATCCCTATTTCCTTCTCATTTGTATGACCATGTCAATCTTTCTAAATTGTATTCCCATAACCCTTCAATATATTTCCACATGCAACCACTTAACTTATGTTTGCACACATACTCTCACTTCTTATACAACCCATCGTGCACCCCTTAAACTCATACTTGACTCAATACTCATACAAACACCTATAAACGTGCAATTTACACCCACACTCTATATTAACCTGCTTGAAAATGCCCCCTCTCTATCACTTTCAAGTAATGATTACCATCCTTTCTCATTTTCGTTCTAATCAATTTTCGTGCTAATTCTGTTAAACCAATACGCCATCTCAACATACACCTCCCCATTTATTCCCATAAATTTCTCATTCATAATCAATCTCTCTTTCAATATCAAATATTAAACACTTTCTTTTTTATATGAATAAATGTGTAATATGCAATCCATTAAAAATGGCATCCTGTCTTTGAGCACACACCGCACCGTCTCATTTGCTCTCATTAATGTGAAATATTTAATCCATCCATCTATCTTTCGCACTCAATATTGCATACCTAATTGTCTTGTTCTCATGAATTTGAAATATTTTAATCCATCCATCCATCTAAAATTCAACACACAATATCACACTCTGCATGTATTGAAATAAATTTTCATATACTCAATCCATAAAACAATACGCCATCTCGCCAACACTATGTTATACACCATATTGTCATTGTGCATTCTCTTTCATCTCAACCCCCCCCCCCCCCAACACCACCATCACCACCCCCTCCTACCACCACTACCCCCTCCTACCACTACCATCTGCTTGCTGTTTCTGTTACATTACCCCTCCTGCTTCTTCCTTGCTACCAAAAGGATTCCACAAGGGTTGTGAGTCCCATCATTGATGTCATCAACACACAAACATTCAACTATGTTGGAGCTTCACCGGATCTCAGGGGAGGTAATATTAGAAATCATTCTAAGTGACCATTTCACATATGTATTCAAATTCCCTCTCCCTTATAAACCCAGTGGAGAACTGTCATGTTCTACCATGGAATTGTTGCAAGAAACCTTCATAAATCTGTGGTAGTGGACATCCACACAAAGGCATGGTATGAGAAGAAAGTATGTAAAGACACAGTTTAAGTGGGATGTCCATGAACTAAAATTTATAATGTTTTCTTCAACATTAAGGTTGCATATACATCTTTGAGTTGTTGCTATGTTGAATAAAAGAGATTTAGGCGAGCATTTGGGCAATTAGACCTGTCACATGTAAACGATGTGGTCAAGGCAGGTGCAATATGAATTTATATTATGGTACATTGAGCTAGTCTATTCCTTCAAAGTTTAGTTTGGAATTATTTTTTTTTTTTGCATTGTATGATTTGTGGAACATTTTTTCATTGAAAAGAGATGCTTTCATGTCTTGTATTATATCAAATGATTACCAGATAAAATTAGTCTCTGTGATTTATTTATTTATTACATTTATTTTCTTTTCATTTTATTTGTTAGGACACTCACATTTTGTGTGTTGACTAGTAATCAAGCATTTTACTACTTGTCTTCTTTTTTTTGTAACAATTTGGTTTATAATAAAATTGTCCATGGTTTGTGAGAGATAAATAATAACAACTTCTAAATTTAATTTGTCCTACAAATTTCTTCAAGAAAGTAATTGTAAGGTAAAAAATAAGTCATCCAGGAGGAAGGCAATTAACCTCTCAAAAAGCAAATTTCGTTTTATTAGATGATCAGATTCTATGTTTCATATTGACCATGCTTTTTTTTCCACTTGTTTTTCACTTGTTTTTCACCTGGTCAATATCAGACTTATTGAAATTCCAATTTAGACCATTTGCATTTGTAGCTTGAAGCATTCTGCACTATTTGAATTTAATATTGCAATTTGCATTTGGAATCTAGCAATTATTTTTTTAGCATCAAGTATGGACATCTCAATTTAGAGAAGTCATTCCAGAGCATACTGGGTACTTCTGCAGAAAGGCAGCTCTTGTTTAGAATTTAAATGTGCTTCTGTTGCTTTGTTTTTAGACAAGGTGCTCATGAGGGGCAGTATTCTGAAAGTTCACTTAACTTTCCTTGTAGGTCCCCTATTTAATTGAGTGCTAAGAGACCTCCAAATCGGTATTCTGAAAGCTCACGTAGTCAAAATATGTTCCTCCTCTTTTTAGCCCATTTCCACCAATCACATGCGCTGTTACAAAGAAAAATGGTGTATACGCATTCCAGCTTTAACATAGCAAAATGTGTAATGAATTGCCGATTGCACGAGCAGTTGTAAATTGAAATGAGATGGCCTCAAGATAATTTGACTTTCTTCATTTCAAACATCCACAAAACGTTAAAAATCAACTCCAAGACAACTCTTTGTATTAAACTGGATAAGGTTATTCTCATTTAATCAAACATATCATCCTTGCGATTGAACCTTTTACATGAAATATATAATAAAAGAGTGCCATGTCAATAAAAAACGGAGGACTTAAGAGAACCATTGAGTCTTTTATCTTTTTTAATGGTAATCAAACACTTTTAACTCCTCTTTAACACACCTGCCTGCAATGAAAATGGGCACTAATTAATTGAGCTTTCAGAATACCAATTTGCTAATTGAGTGCTAAGTGAGCTTTCAGAATACTGCTTCTGTTCATCAAGAAATTTCTACACCTCTACAATTAAAAGTTGTAAAGAGAATTGCCCCCAAATACTGAAGCCTGAATTATGAGAAATATTTATATAATCATGCATACTACTCTTGATATGATGTATATTAATTAATTTTTTTTAAAGTATAATTTGATTTAATTTGTTTTTCTTCTGCATTCATATAAGTACATCATTTTTTCGTTAACATATATAAAGATAACATTTAACAAATTCATAGTGACGAAGCTTTTCGACCTGCACTCATCGGGTCACAACGCAGGAATGAGAGAATACAAGAAAATACAAAAGTCAAGGAAGGGTGTGTATAGCGACCCGGGTAGGATCCGGGCACGCTAGAATAATCGAAGCGCTTGTACAAACTCCTTTTGTCGGCACAATAGCGGATCTCTCGACTGAATGAACAACGCTTCTAAGAAGCGAAGATGTTGAAAGCTTTTGTATTTTCTTGTATTCTCTCATTCCTGCATTGTGACCCGATGAGTGCAGGTCGAAAAGCTTCATCACTATGAATTTGTTAAATGTTATCTTTAAGTTTTGTAGTACCAATCGTCTGTTTAACATATATAAAATAAATTATGAAAGTACTTTTTGACAATGAATCATGATGATACCCTCTTGGTGCATCCAAGTTTACGTGCATATACTGCAAATTACATTTTGTCAGACAAGTTTGCAAACACAATTCTTTTTATTATCAATCTTGATGCAAACATCATTCCACAAACCCCCTTTTTAAAATTTTAATAAGAGAGGTAATCTTTGTCCAAAAGTATTAGAAACAATATAAAATTTTTAGGCATTTTTAAACTACCTACGCGACTGAAAGAGTCATTGATATCAGATCCTCGCTACCTCCCTGAAGCACTTCTATTAATTGACCATCTTCTAATGGAGTGACACTTCAACAACCGGTTACTTTCGGTATGGCAACACCATGCTGAAGATCTGATCAAACATCCTCTAGTTAAGGATTTAATGAATAACTGAATGTAATGGTAATTACATTGAAGGCATTACTTCCATTTGGGTTGAGGTTCAAGTATATCAGTCACTTCATGTACATGGCAACACCGTTTTTGGAAACCTGATCAAACATTTCTGATTCAATTGTTTAATGAGTAATTAAATTTGAACATTCATGCATTGTTCTAGGGATATATGCTAAAATGATAGCCTACAGCATATATATGTTTATATGCAATAGTTGTCAGACATTTGAAGAAAAAAAAATAAGTCCAGAAATGATACCCAAAGTAATGCTAGATATCAAAACTGCAATAGGAAATCTATATTTATCATAAGAATTGGCAAAATAATAGCACCTACTGGGTTTTGACTATAGCTCATATGCAGTATTTGTGAGCTGATAGCTTTTCAAAAGAATATTATATGATTCTTCTCTGTATGTGTCCTGTTGCAGAGCATTGCAAATCTGACCCAGTTGCCAGGCTTGAACTATATACCATCAATCACAAGAAAGGTCTTGAATTACCGTTATTTACACGTTTTCCTCTCAAGTTTGCAAGTAAACAGGCTGCAGAGCACGGATTTGCCACTGCAGTGAATTATCGCAATGCGAGTCCGGAAACCTACATTATCAATCAGACAATTCCTTCGCAGGTTCATGAATATTATGCTCTTGTGCCCTTCCAGACGTGTATGATTCTATTTCCCTGGCGTTATTATATATTTGCATTTTAGATTTATGGGGGGCACTCTGGTTTCTCTGGAATGGTGTGCAATTGGATAAAAGGGGCATGATAGTTTTAAGACATCTTTAAAGGAAACATAGACAGATGAAATATACAGAGATAGATATTATAATTTCATATTTTGATGAACATCAGAGTAGGAATCAGCAACAAAGTCTTTTTTGTGTGTGTGATGTCCTTTTAAGTATTACTTTGTAGAAGGTACAGCAAGAGTGGGCTTGAAGTGGGATTTAGGAGGATATAATGTAGGTATAGCTGAGATTGTATTCATGTGGGATAATTACCTTGAACGGGGACTTGAAATTCATTTATTAGAGTAGTAATAACCTGGAGCTACACTTCCGATATTGCTATCAGGATTTGAAGGTATGGTAGAGAAGAGGATTTGTCTGTGAATTGATTATTTTCTGCTTAAATATGATCTGAAAGATATACTTTGAAAAAGTTTGTAAAGCTTATCTTGGACTTTATACTAAAAGCAAACTGTTGAAAACAAAGATATTTCTTTCTCTCCTATTTTAATTTTTGCAGAGTTTTTTTTTCAGAGATGTGTGATTTCTATAATACAAAGAATGAATACCCCAAATACTTAATTCCTGCTGAGAACTTTTCTACAATTGATTCAGCAATTTATGAAAATGTTTCTTTTCTATTAATATTTTGGGGAATCTTTGTTTTCATAGAAAGTGTCTTGCAGATTCCCTCTCTTACCCTTCCCAAAACAACTTTACCTCAAGCTACTCATTGATATATCGTGTTTTGAGAGCCAGAAGGGCGTTAACTCATATGTTTTAACACAGAGTTAACGCCCTTCTGGCTCTCAACACACGATATATTTCATAAAATCTCATTTTAATCACAAACCAGCATGATTCAATTTACCCCCTATTCAGTATGATTCAATATAATTATTCTGCTATGATGAAAAGTGATTTTGGTGCTTGGCCCCCTGTAGCTTTTGATACTGCATCCACCCCTCTCTTGACATCATTACAGGGAGAGGGCTACTCTGTGGGGTATGCTCTATTTAATTTATAGGTTAGGTCAAGTGTAAGATTATATCCAGCAGTGGTCACTGTAAAAAGGAAATGGTGAAAATTGGGCACTTGATAAATGGAAAGCAGAAGATGGACATACATGAATGGTTAACCATGTGGTGGGAGAGTCACTTTAATGCTGCTGTGAAAATTAAAACTCATATATTTTTGTGTGCGTAGAATTTTCAAAAATTTAACAAGTGTTTCAGATTAGTAAAAGTTTCATGCCACAAGCTGATTGAGTCACAACACTCTGAGCAACGCAGAATTTTTTTGCAATTTGTGAAAATTTCATCTCACAAATTGTTGGGTGTAACAGTACCCTATATTCTTAATTGAATAAGCTGAAGCAGGTGGATTGTCTTAGATTTTTGTTAAGTATAGATAATTTCAAAGAACATTATTGCTCATTAGTAATTAAGTAGCCTTGTACTTTAGCTGTGTGTTGATTAGGTATTGTTTGTCCTTTATTCTTGAACTCGATCAGGGCCCTGTTTCATAAAACTTTTTTTTAATGACAAGTTGCAATAACTGTTAGAAGCTACTTCGTAATCCTTGCATCTGATTGGCTGAGAGCAAATTTGTCATAGAAAAGTGGTAGTTGTTACTGATAACAAGTTTTTTGAAACGGGGGGCCCAGGCCTGTTAATGTTGTCAGGTAATATGCATTTCTAACACTTTTGAATTTCCCATTTCATTACAATAGTAGGACTGATTAAGAATTGAAACTAAGGAAGTTCTTATTTTTAATAGCTTTAATAGTTTATGTTAGATGGAAATAAATGCACATATTGATTTTTAATGATTAGTAATTATAGTTTAACATGAATCATAAGTTGTAAAAGTGTTTTTAAAGTGATACAAAATATCAAAATAGTAGAGGCTTATGCTGTTTGATTACCAAAACACATGCTTGCCCAGGGTATGATAAAGTATATACTGGTAGTTCACCATCTGCAAAGCCTTGTTTAATGCTATTGACCGAGACTCTCTGGTGTCCTTTATTTAACCTGATTTGTTAGCCATGAATCCCTCAGGAACATCATCAACCCCTCTCTGTCAAGTTTTATCTGTGAAAGCCAATTTTTTTTTTCCAGTATTTTATTGCACCTGTGAATTTCACCCCCTCAGAAGACCATCTCCTTGCACTCATACTGACTGAAGAGCTGCCATACAACTCGACCTACCATTTTACTGCATCATGAAGTTTTCAGTTAGACCCTTGTCTACACCACAGATTCTGTAGTCTATTGGAAGTAATATTATCAAGAGATGTATTATAGACAATCATGCATCATGGACACCTCTCAAAAGTTCTGTAAGATTCCGATGACAGAATATTCCCCAAACCAACCGCAGCAAAGATGTACACTGACCTTTTGGATATACACTGTGTGCAGCTTGGATGTTCCTCTTGGAATATCCAAGTTGTTTTCCGCGCAACAACAGTCATTACAAGAATATTCCCTGGAAATTTAAAAATAACATCTTTAGCAATGTAGGAATACTCCTGTGACATTTAACAGGGGACTTACGTTTGCACTCTATTACTTCTAAAAATTCACTTTAAAAAAAAAGACTTTGAGAAGTTCATGATTTTCCTTTGATAAGGCATCAATACTCATTACCAAGTCCCTCAGAGAGGATTTAAAGCCGTATGTCCCCTGGTTGCTAACTTACAAGCATACATGTACTTTCCTAGCAGTCAGGTAACAAAAACCGTTAAAGCATTAACTGTCAATATCTAAAGTTAGCTATAATGTAGATGCGGCTAAAATTAATGGTTAGATTATTGATTTGCCTCAGTGTAACGCTCACTGTGCTATATATGATTGCCATTTCATACCATGGCCCTGTTTCATAAAATTTGTTATCAATAACAAGTTGCACTAACTGTTACAAGCTACTGAAATCCTTGCATCTGAATGGCTGAGAGCAAATTTGTCATAGAAATGTGGCAGTTCTTTCTGATAACAAGTTTTTTTGAAACTGCACCAAGAGGACTTCCTACTTTCTACAAGAGTTTTACATTGAAGTGATATTTTGCATGTGAACGGGGCTTTGAAGTGCTCTTATTTTTGCATTCAGTGCAGAGTGGTGTGAAAATCAGCGGGGAGGGTTCCTGGAAATCAGCAGAATATTTCAGAATGCTCTTCATGCCATGTTTCATTCAAGGTTTACATCTCCCCTTACAGTGGGTAAGTGGGCCACACAGTTCTGCTTGTCGGGATAAAATATGAAACCCATCCACTAGCCTAAAGCGGTAATTACCTGTCACACTTATACTTTAGTGAAATACTAGGATAGAAAATCAGAATGATCAGGCAGTTTGTATTCATGAAATCATTCAGGCTTAGCAAGAAAGATGATCAATCCCCGTGATTTTAATTCATGGATGTGATCATAGAAAGGTCTTTGCATTTACTATTCATTGGAGGATTCCCAATCGTAAGATGCATTGTTTTGTATGGAAAACATGTCCATGCATCCTTGAAAGATGATAATTACTGAGGTATTTATGAAAAATGCCCTTTTCCGAGGATACGTAATGTTGAATTCTCCTGACTTTTCCTAAGTTGCCTACTATCTCATTCTCCAATTTCTCCACTTGGGTATTTCTGGGTATAGAGGGACAAATGTTTTGCCTCTTTCTCTCTCTCTCTCTCTCTCTCTCTTTCTCTTTCTCTCTCTCTCTCTCTCTCTCTCTCTTCTCTCTCTCTCTCTCTTTCTCTCTCTCTCTCTCTCTCTCACCTTTTTTCTTTGTTGACATTTTGCTATCCACTATGCATTGCTTGCAGATGTGTATTTCTTGTCTGATATCATTTCATTTGTGATGAGGACATCAGCTCAAGCTGTGCTTATGACCACCCCTTTTTGCCATGAATGATTTCATATGACTGTAAATGTTGAAAGTTTTTAAATGTATGATGATGCATATGGAAAGAACATCAAATCAAATCAAATCAAAAGACATTAGTGTCCTGAGCCTGGGTTTAGCATGGTACCAGTAGATACTCTAGACCAGACCAGTATAGACCAGACGTAGACACCTTTAGTACTACCATTTAATTGTAAGGCAAGGAATGAAGTATTCAACTTTAAGTAGGAAGATTTTATTCATGAATGATTGTGATTGTTATATTTAAATGTAGATTGAGATAGTTTATGAAATATTTGTCCTTTAACCCTTTGAACCCTGAATTATTGCATATTTCATGAGCTATACCCTGAATTATTTCTTAAGTTTCGCATATTTTACTTACCGGTATGTCAAAAATACATCACAATTTTTGAAAGATGACCATTTATACTCCATCGGCACACTGACTATGATCTACCCCGCTTGTACCAAGCTGGAGGTGCATAGGTACCGCTAAATCCACCAATGCAGCCCTGCAACCTCATCTTCCGTATCAATTTCATCCTCAAAATCACTTCTCCACAACAATGTCAATGGTTAATATTCTTTACCTCACATAGAGTGTGTTTTGTTTTTCTTTATGTTGATGATTGCCACATATGATTTTCTTTATCTTCTAATGATAGAAAACTAGGAAGAAAATTCATTTGTTTCCTTGTCACGACTACTATGTCAAAAGGATCACTCTCCTGACTGATCACATCTTATTTCAACTTCAATTGGAAACCCCTCAGTGCATAATAGCGAGAGGAAGTTTTCACAACTTATGATCACACGTGATTCATCATGCATATCAAAATAATCTCATGATGAGAGAGATAGTCATTGTAAATGTTATGTGCATTCGATGTTCTATTTTGCACAGGTAATATGTTAGTTATTGACAACTGCAAATTGTTCATACTTGAAATTCGTGGTTTGCATTAGCAAGTGAAGCAAGTCTGGCTAAGGAGAGGCTCTTCTGTGTTTCGGCTATTCTTAGAATAGAATTCTGAGAATTCCTAGAATATAGAGTGATTATGTTATTTTTTTACTTAAGAAACTCCTTCCAAATGCATTTGTTCTTAGAATCCTCTGTGGAAAGATTTTACAGGGATTATGAAATCAGAGGAAAATGGAAGTTGATTCAAATGGTGATGGGTTTTTCTAGTCTCATTCACTAATTTATCTCTCAATAAGAGATAAATGTCACAGCTATTCAGAACTTTCTTGAAATCAGGAATACTGACAATTAGAATTTAGAATTTGGATGGTGGCATAGGCTTTGAGCATTAGCTTTTATCTAATCAAACCTGTACACATACATGTACATGTATTCTCCTTATCTTCAGTTTATCTTCCTCACATCAATATTTTTTTGCATTGAGTGTGTTGTTTACTTGCAGAAGTCAGCATGATGCATTAAAACTTAGGCCGTCTATACTGTGGAGATTTCTTATATGAATGAATTATGAAATATAATGACTTTCAAGCCACTGCTTAAAGGATATAAAGTTAATTTGGTAGTAAGAAAATATATGAATTCCTTTTATAGCAATGCATTTATTTGTTGATTGCTTTCACTTTGTTGAGGGTTAGTGGCTGTAATGGACACAAAGATATTGTGAAATATTGCATAATAAGTCGAAAGTGTTGAAGGCAGCTAAAGATTAGTTGGGGGGGGGGGGAACTTTCCTCATCCTACATTTTTTTAACTGTTTGCGGGGCAGGGGGAGGTAGGGGTTTAACTCCAAGCAGTATTTAGACCAGGCAATGACCCTTTCCTCCGATCCTGTGGGGGGGGGGGGGGGGTTCTTCCCTGGAGACATTAATATTCCCCTACTTCCCATTGCCAGGGCTAAGACCCACAATCTTCATATCTCCTGTCAAGCGTTCGAACCACCATATCACAACACTTCTATGACACCTACACTTGCCGTGAACCTGTGATTTGTTCAATCTGATGGCATCGTATCCTGATCAGAGAGAGAACTCCATCATCTCTCCATCAAATATTCATGATGTTGCATCAACAAATCACACTTTATGGTGAGCTTCTGTGAAATCAAAGTGATTGGGACCTAGACAGTTTGGCTAGCAAAGGATTCATAGGAGATGTTGCTCCTCTGTGAATGATGTTTAAAGCATAGTAACATGTTGCAGCCAGAAAATATATTTCTTTTTGTGTATACCTTATCATAAATATACATTTTTCTACTGGTATTTTAAAATATGTACATTTCTGAAAGGTCTATGTAATTTTCATCAAGTAACTGGGGTTGTATAGAATAAGCATTTCCTTTCTTTGTAGTTTATACTAAAGACTGTGGATTTTTAATTCAACACAATTCAAATGTTTTAAAACTTAATAAATGTTAGCAATTTGATATGACATCAGATTAAATTTGTGTTTGCTGAAAAGCAAACCATGTCCCAAAGTAAACTTGCACATCGTCTGCTTGGAGCCAGAAGGGTGTTTACTCATATACTTTAGTACAGCGCTAACACCCTTCTAGCTCCAAACAGTTGATATTATGTACTGTAAGTCCCATCCCACAATTTTTGCATCGCTTTGCTTTCAAATCAAGCAAAAGATACGGCTATTTCATGGAATCGGAATAGAGCATGATGCTCAGAGCGGAAGTATGACATCTGCACAGTGCATTGTTTTTTTGCCCTTTATTCCGCTTTATTTGGTGTAACTGTTCACATAAAGAATCAAAGCGTTATCAATTCCGCGTTTTGCTAGATAGCGCTTTCAAAACCACCTCTCAAGGTAGTCACAGACCTGCTACATCTATAGCGGAATATTCGACTTACTAGCCTTTCACATCAAAGCGTTATCTGGCCAAAGCGCTTTTGATTCCGCTATATTGGCTCAATGTGAAAGGGGTATCACACTGATTTCTCCATCACTGAGGTGCATTTGATGGTTGTTATTTCAGTCAATAATGAAAGATGAGCCAAACACCCGTAAATAATGTGGGCAAGTTTACGTCAGTTCCATCCACCTCCTTTTGTCTGAACAATCTTGTGTGATCCTCCAATCAACGATTCTCATTTGAGCATGAAATGATCACATGATTCATGAAGCAAGCATGGCTATATCCTACAATATTTCGACCTATTACCGGTACTATGATTTTTCTCTGTAGTTCATCTTGAAGGGCAATCATACTTTTTTAATTTGAATTTGAATTTGAAAGCAGGAAAATGAGAGAAGCAGGTTCAGACCAATAATAAGAAAGTTACAAATGTTTGAAAGATGAGATCACTAAATCTATGCAAATCTCAAATCTACATTTTGGTCAGTCGATTGTTACATATTCACAGACAACTCTACTGTTTGTTGTACACTAAAATATCATTAATTTCTGTTTTTCTGCTTAGGGTAGTACTCAAAATATTTTAAGAATAGCATTTTGCTATATAGGTCCCTTAAAAGGAAAAAGATCCTACCAAGTAATTTGTAGTTTGTGTGTTGCAACTAATGGGAAGGTTCCCTGCAGCTACATCGATCACAGAGCCAATTAAGCCAATTTAAAATTTCTTTTTAAGTGTGAGAATTAGTTTCTGCGATGTGGAAAAACACCCATCTCATACTTAAGAATACATGCCTCAAATTTGCCTCAAACGGCAATTCTTATTCTTTGCACTGGGCTTTTGGAGAGTATTTTCACAACCAGCTATGACCTCCTGTTTCTCTGTATATAATCAAATATTGTATTCATAAATAGAGTTTTTCCATCTCTCTTTTCCCTCCAAATCTCACCCTGGCACCTTCTTTCGGACATGGTCTTCCTGTATAACAGTGCGCCCTGGAGCACAGTTTAGTTACTATTTATGAGGTACAGGGAGTAGTCCTGGAAGTAGTCCTGGGAAATGTGATTGCATCTCACAAATCATTTTGAATAATACCAACTAATTTCAAAATATATCAAGGGATGTACTGCAAAAAGGATGATGTAATGTTATATTTTGGGAGGGGAGGAAGAGATAGAGAGGGGGGTAACATGATAAGATCAGGGGTTCCTTACTGAGAGTATGATATTATCAGTTGAGAGCCAGAATGGCATTAACTCATATACCTTAACATAGAGTTAACAGCCTTCTTGCTCTCTCAACAGATGATATACCGTGAGAAATCGTATTCATACATTTGGAAACTGGTAGATAGTCAAGGGAGTAGAGAGAAAATTGATGGATAGAGGGGTGGTTTCCTTTGATAAGCTAGCTAAATATACAAACAGAGGTTCGAAATATCTATTAACAGTAACCATTCCTTTCTCAATAGCTGCAATTTTATTTTGAACTGCATTGCCCCGGCAAACTGTTTATATAAAAAACTTGTAGGCTTTTTTGATGACATAAACCAGGGAATGGTATTCAGATATTGATTTATGGCTAAAGATTTAACAACTTTGAAATAAAATGCAGTGATAAAAATATTTTCATATTAATATTTTTGTGAGCTGTAGATCTCGAGACAGCATAACCTGTAACACATATTTTTATCTCAAGGGGATATAGAGTAGTTTCAATTATAGTTTTTATTGCCTTGAACTTTCATAATTCCGTAGTCATGGAGTAACGCTTTTGGAAATTGTTGTTTTTCTATCAGTACCTAAATCTTCTTCCTTCAGCATGACTCAAAGTTTTCTCTCGAGATCAAAACCAAAGTGGATATGTTACAAAAAGAGGAAACTTTTCAAATCCTGTCCCAGATTGTAAAGGCAGGACATTAATATCTTGAGTTCTGGTGACAAAGAAATAATGTAGGCCTATATTCTTGCAGAATCAAAGGAAATTTTCATTTGATTTCTAGCAAGGTTTTGTTGTTTATCTTTGGCTGCTCTAAACAACCCATTCATGCATTATTGACAATTGACAATGAATGGATATGTAATGACATCGCCATATAACTCCAGATTTTCTCACATTTCTTTATGATATATTCAATTTACTTCAATCCTATCAATTATGATATTTAATTACGAATTTAAATTGTCCTCTATAGAAATTCGTTGGCATGGATTTGCCCGACTTTAGAGGGAAGACCTGTCTCATTGGTAGGCCATTATATAGTGTACGCATGGAATTGGTATGGATGTACCCCCTACGCTCGATGGAAAGAGAGGGGCTATATGTGAGATTGTTACTTTGCTTCGACGGGAGCCCGGATAGCTCAGTTGGTAGAGCACTGGTCATGTAATCCAGGGTCCCGGGTTCGAATCCCGGTCGGGGCGTTGTAATTTTCTCACATTTCTTTATGATATATTCAATTTACTTCAATCCTATCAATTATGATATTTAACTCCAGATTAGCTCTATCTTATGTATGTATGCGCTCAATATAGCAAATCACATTACTGTTTTGTTGGATTTTAGTTCAATACTATATGCTCTTTGTATATGCATCAGAAAATCAAAAATTAAGATATACCGGTAGGTATGCTGAATCGGTGATATATTATATCAGGGCCCTCTTGCATAAAAAAGTTGTGATTGAAGACAGCTTGATTTTCAATTAATAGGATCATGTATTTTGGACTTGTGTTTAATTTAAGTTGCATTTAATTGCAACTTTTAATGCAAGAGGGCCCAGAAGTCACTATTTCCATTTCACTTTCTGCCTTTTTGAAGCCATACGAGCAATCAGCCGTCCCAAAAAAGCCGAATTCCTATGAGCAATGGGGGTCACATGTCATTGGCAAGGTCAGGTTTATTTTCACAACATGCCGATCATGGATCAATGTCAGAATAAACTGTCGTTGATCATCAATCTCGCTGAGACCGTGATGGCTTCTTCCTGAATTAGGGTTCTTACCACCATCCATCAAGGCTTGAGAGTCTGCTTTTGCAATCCAGAGAGGAAAAGGAGACACAAGATTTCCCTTGACATCCCGTACTTGGCGTCTTTAGAATAAAACAATGACAAATAAAAAACTATAATTATCAGTCTCTTGAGAAAAGGGAAGAATGGATGAAAGTGTGAAAGTATGGATGTTTGCGGAATGGACAGGAGGAGCTATAGTTAGAAAGTCTTCTTATGTTTCTTTTCATGGCATGCCTACATCCCACCTGTTTTTGCTGCTCAGACATATTTGATTATGTTTAACCACACTACAGCTCAATACAAGACCAATATATCTCATAGATGTATTCTGAAACCACAGAATTGTTTGTTCACTCTGTGCCAATGAGGTTAGAGCCAACAAGGAATTGGTTATGAGGTTTAATGCCACTGTGGCATATCAAAATGGATTGGGCGGTGTCTCGTGTTTACTTTTAAAGGTAATCGTGAGTTCTTGTAATAATGGAAAGTAGATTTTGCAAATGAGATTTGTGATTTTCAATGAATGCAATTTCCTCCAAGTTTCTGTTTGTTGGTATTTAATCTGCTGAATAATGGACAAGTCTGAATCAATCTAAGCCTTTTTCTCTTGAAAGACAATTTCATTGTCAAAACCAGAGTTTAGGTTTTGCTCAAAGCATAACTTTCAGTCGGCAACAAAATTTAGTGAGGAATATATCAAACTGTTGCGTTATTAGGACAGAATTATGGCTCCAAAATATCCTCTTTTTTATCAAGCTTTGATTGATTGATTGCAATCTTGGGAAAGCATTACTTGTCAATTTTTTTTGCAAATAAAAAAGCAAAAACAATATTGGATACTGTACATTCAAAAAAATTGTTCTTTAAAAACATCCTTCCTTGCAACAAATGACAGTCTGAACTTTATCTCCTCATAAGATTTGACAAGAAAAAACAACAGAAAACCGATCATAATTTAATTTTGTTTTGAATTAAATCACACTTTTATAGGTCTGTTGGTCTCTCTCTCTCTCTCTCTCTCTCTCTCTCTCTCTCTCTCTCTCTCTCTATCTATCTATCTATCTATCTATCTATCTATCTATCTGTATCTCCCTATCTTTCTATCTTTCTATCTTTCTCTCTTCCCTTTCATATCTGTCTCTCCCTCCAGAGCTCAGTATTTTGCAAAGGCTTTTCCACTGGCTGAGCTAGACCAATCAGTGTTATATGGCTGCATGAAAATTCTCTCGAGTATTATTCACTCTCTAAGGAAATCAAATTTGTTTTCAAGCTGTGAGAAGATTTGAAAGCTTCTCATAATAAAACCGCAAAACATGATTTAAGGTATATACAATATTTCCCCTAGTATAAATATCTTATTTTCCTCTCTCTTTGTGTTTTTGCTCCGTCTAAAGAATAGTTCAGACGTTTAAAGTACATTTGGTGAATTTTTTTTTCTTTTTGTTTTGTTTTGTTGCTCTGTCTAAGGATAGTTAAGTTAGGAACTTGGATTACATTTGATGACTTTCTACTTCACCGGACTGACTCCTTCATCTGAACAAATTCACATTACTTTTATTGACATATCGTCCATCACATAATTTCATCTATACGCACTAAGTGGCCAGTTGCATTTCAGAAATCCTGCATCTTCTCTCGACTTGTAAGCCGCTTTTAAGGACATGTTTACCCACATAGAATTTACTGTCTCTGCTTTTATTGTACATTTGCTGTTTTTCTAGATGGTAGAATATTCTCCGAGATAGAGATAGGGCAAATATGACCTAGTTGATGTAATCCCAACTCTTTTATATCCTGCTTGTCTGCATGATTTATCTTTGCAAAATCTATTCTCAAGAAGATTGCTATTACTTTATCCTGTGGTTGTAATTACTTTTATCCTATTATTTAAGCAGGGATGCATAATCATAAAGGTGGATTGTCTAGTTTGCTCTGATAACAACAATTGAACTAGAAGTGGGGATTTTACCATAAGAAAACAATTTGCGTTTCATCTTAATTCCTCACCGAAAATCACGGAAAAGCTTGAAATGGGATATCAAATCTAATTTTCAATATTTTTCTGAGGTTCAATTAGTTTGATGCCATTTACTACCTCCCAGATTTTTAAGGACATATACACATATATGTATATATATATATATATATATGCAACGTTACATGCAACGTTAAAGGGAATCCTTTTATCTCAGCCTATTGTTCAAATTTGCCTTAACGCACGTTCGCCTTCGCTTTAACGTTGAATTTCTATTGTGACGGAATAAACCGCATTGTTAGGATTCGCCTTTCCATAGCAGATAGACTTATATATATATATCAATGTATATATAATATTGTGATTAGACTCTGAAAGCTGCATATTGAAATATTAGAATTGTGAAGATATTGCTATCATAAATGTCTAATATTTTCTTCAAATATTATATGGTGATGTATTTAGGAATGTTTTCTCCTTTAATACCAAACTATATTTTATCCATAGCAGCTCCAATCTGTTAATCATTGATATTCATATTTGTTCTGCTATAATTGAAAATATATTCATTGCAGAATATAATCTAACCCATATATAGCATGGATTTCTGAATATGCTCTTTGTCTTGCCCATCTGTTATAACACAAATTGAGTATTTTAAATTGAAAGTATGCTTGCTGCATATTTTATTTACCTTTTATATTTCTCTCTATATATGTATGTGTCTTTGTGGGTTTTTTTAATGGAATGAGCATAATATATCTGACGTATATCTGTAATGTTTGAAAGTTGGTGCACAAACTAACTTCTATATCATATTATTATATCTTTTCTAATGTCCTTACATGTACTTTATCTTCCTTCCGTGTTCAGAGAAATGTGTGTATTTTTATCCAGAAATATCATACTTGTGCCACCATAAACCCATACAAAAAAGTGTGTTTTATGGCTTTGCTTATATGATCACTTTATGATCCTATATATTATGTAATTAAGAATCACAGTTGCATAATTTATTTAATGCCTTATAATCGGTTCAGTGATCAACATTTTTATGACCATAATAAATTTTGATGAGTGGGCAGTCTATCAAATGCCTAATAGTTACATTAGAGTAATAAACTTTCTGTTGTTCATCCCAAATGCCGCAATGAAATAAATCGAGCGAGAGGTTTATTTCGCAATGGAGGAGTTAATTGATGCCTAATATTACAAGCAGTGTATGTTTATTTCTTTTTTTTTCTTTGTCCTCTTTTCTTTCATCTTTCAGGTTTTGATTGGAGTCTTCATTTTAAATGGGAGCACATGTCAGCGGATCAGAAGTATAAGAGAAAAGATCCAACATTGCCTATACAGTGAGTTCACCCCCCAATATCCAGCAATAGACCGGTTCTGTAATGTATTCAAATTTATGCACATTTCTTCTCTGAGCACCTAGTGACGAGCTATCCATGAACCTGCTTTTCATAAATGAGCCTCAATGCTTGAAAACCAGTTTGCATACATTACCTGTTGCTATGTCCGGCAAGGCTCTGGCAAGCTTTCAGATTGTAAAGAACCTTTGTTTGAAAGGTATTATAAAATTTGCCGAAGCGGCCTATTCAAAGGGCAATTACACATCGATACAAAAATTGATCTGCTTAATGATTTCAACAAAGTGCAGGGAATTTCTGAACTCTTAATTTTAAAGCGGAGAGAACTAATGATATAGAGAATCTCCCATGACAGTGCGGTTATGATATATGATGTCATAGTAGAACCACTTCTCCATTTGCTGTGTACTGAAAATTACTCAAAACTTATTCAAAACTCAAAGTTAAGGTATCTACATAATATAGCCTGCTAATGACCCAAATGGCCTTTAGATTTTTTAGGGCTAATGTTCATATAACAGATCTTTCTAGGTTTAGGTTAAATGTTTTTGAGCATGGGATTTCAAGTTTAGTGTGTAAGTCTCATTATCCATGCCCTCGGACATCCCAAAGTGACCTAGAAAATTGTAATGATTTGAGTGTTTATTGATTTGGTGTTTGGTGGTTGTTGATGACAATCATATTCTGGAAGAAAATTAGTTGACTGTTGAGGGTACATTGGAGCTGAGTGTTGTTCATGACCTTTTGTAAGGAGTATGACACAGAAAGATGTGCCCTTTGCTTTGGTTTCTGGTGCTCTATATCAGGCGCGGATCCAGGGGGGGGCACAGCCGGCCCGTGCCCCCCTTTTGTAAGAGAAGTATGATTTTTTACCATAGACGATCGCCCATTTCCTCGATTGTGCCCCCCCTTTTAGAATGAAAACCTTTTTTTTTTTTTTTTTTTTTGCTTGTCAGGGAATTATGGAGGGAAAATGAACCCCATAACCCCCTACTGAGCGATTTTTGAAGGTTTTGCGAAAAAAAAATTTTCGTCCCTACCCCCCCCCCCCCCCCCACTGAGCGACTTTTCGAGAAGCTGGCGAAAAAAAATACGGGTCTACCTTTTCACAAACTTTCATTTTTGTGCCCCTCTTTTACTCAATCCTGGATCCGCGCCTGCTCTATATCTTAATATATTCATGAACTTGTAGAAAGGGAATCTAGAAATTACCATTTTCTTATTACCTGCATTATCATAGATTTGGTAAAAATGTGGAAATTCTCTGTACATTAATAGATACTTTAAAACCAAATAGATTTTTTCTTCAACAGTATTAAAAGGCTGTTTGAAAATGGAGACCCATATATGTTACGGTTTTCTGAACTAACTGATAAATCTGTTTCCCCTTGGGATTCTGTAATGTTCGTTATTTTGAGACAAGTCGACATGAATAGGTGTGAACTCACATTTATCCATCTACCCAGTTAGTCATTCATTCTCATTCCAACCAGCCGTTATATTTATAAGAATCTATAGACTACCTCACACACTTTAAAAAGAACTTTTACGTTGTTGTATTTTGGAAATTAGTCCCATAAGTGCATGCAAAGATAACAAAAAAGAAGGAAAAATACTTTTACTTACACCACCAACTTTTCATTTACCTTTAGTGATAATAACAATCGTTTCATATTTTCCTGCATCGTTATGCAAGTTAAGACACAGTGAGAGTTCCCAAGACTAATCAATCCATTCTCATTATACAATTCAGGCTAGATTGGTAAGCCAGGCTTAGGAGGGAATTCCATTAGAAGAAAAGACACAAACAAATTTGACTCCCACACCATACTGTACATGGTGGTTATCACTGCTGCAATTAAATCAGTTTGTTGTACACTTCTGGGCTTTGTGGATCATAGTGATCCGTAGAAGTCTAATGGGTTTCATCAGAGATGCATCTGTAAGAAATCCCTGGCTCAGAGGTTCGATACCAGAGACGAGGGTTCAGAGGGGTGGAGTGGCATTATTTTCAATTTCAATTTCAAGTTCCTGAATAAGTAGAGGCCTATCATTATGTAGTCATCTATGGTTGGGACCACACACTCCAGCTATATTCCCACAGAATATTCAGATGAAAGTGATGATGAATTTTTATCAAATTGGTTATAAGTAGATTTAAGGGGTAGGGTATCAGTCATAATCGTGTTTTAGGTCACAGTGTCGGGGGGGGGGGGGGGGGGGTTCCATGTTGGTATCTTATATTCAAAATATAGTTAAAGGGCATATGGAAAGCAAGTACATGTTGATCTTTGATGATGTGTATTGTTCTGTACATCAAAAAATTTACAACCATTTGATCTGAATATGTGTCATATATTTTAAAATATTTTTTGTAATCATTTTATTTTACCTGCTAAGCCCCGCCCTAAAAAATCCTTTGGAGTCGAGTGTGTTCATATCATGACATCATCAGTCAATCATCAGTCACCTAAAACAAGCCAAACAATAGACACTGGTATGTACCTATCCCCCAGTTTAGCACCTGCTCACAATAGCATCGCATGTTTTCATACAATACAAACTCATAAACTCTCAATCACAATAGCAGATGCTATGTCAGAAATGCTCCAGCATCACAGGAAAAGAAAGGTACTGAAAATCTGTTGTATGAAAACACACGATGCTACTGTTAGCAAGTACAAAACAGAGAGATACTGTACATACCAGTGTCTATTGTTTGGCTTGTTTTAGGTGACTGATGATTGACTGATGATGTCATGATATGAACACACTCGACTCCAAAGGATTTTTTAGGGTGGGGCTTAGCAGGTAAAATAAAATGATTACAAAAAATATTTTAAAATATATGACACATATTCAGATCAAATGGTTGTAAATTTTTGATGTACAGAACAATACACATCATCAAAGATCAACATGTACTTGCTTTCCATATGCCCTTTAACCTTGTATAACTTGAAGTCGCATATTAAAGTCGAACTTTAAAGTCAAATCAATTTTTTTGACCAAACTATGCAAAATATTAGTAATTCACAATCCTAAGTCAAATTTTGCATAAGTCAATGTGGTCCCAACAAATTCGACTTGTGCAAAGTAAAATGTATCAGCTTCAAATGTTACTTCTCTAAAGAGATATTGTCAGTTTAATACCAAATTGCATTTTGGGATTACTTTCTATTGTTTGAGTGATTAGTTCCCTTTGCTTTATGACAAGTCTACTATAGTCCATGGTATATTTTTAGGTATCCAGCATAAGGTTTGAAACGTTTTTGAACTTCATTGTGTACCTTTCACTTCACCATATCTCTCATCCATCATTTCACAGTATAACGGTCGTATTTTTGTTTATGAACAAGGAGAAAAAAGAACTGCCTGTTTGAAATGTTGAATTGATTTCTGTTGACAGGACGCCAATGATTGCAGGAGGTTTATTTGTAATCAATCATGACTGGTTCGACAAACTGGGAAAATATGACAGCCTGATGGACATCTGGGGAGGAGAAAATTTTGGTAAGAAAAGGAACCTGCAAAAACAAAACAAAATAAAAAAACAGACTTGAATAACTTTGAATCCTTGGCTTAAATCCATGAATAACAACACCAATGACATCTAAAAGAAATATCAGTGTGCTCATAGTTTTGTGTGTTTTGTTGGGGGGTTTTTTAGGGGGGGTTGATATTTTGATTTTTTGATTTTTTTTTTTTTTTTTTTTTTGGTAGTCTGAATTTAAATGAAAATTTATATACGACTGTCATGCAAAAGTAGTCCAAAGTGATATGAATAGCAAGGCACC
Source organism: Heliocidaris erythrogramma (assembly GCA_025617745.1). Classification (NCBI taxonomy): domain Eukaryota; kingdom Metazoa; phylum Echinodermata; class Echinoidea; order Camarodonta; family Echinometridae; genus Heliocidaris; species Heliocidaris erythrogramma. Next base: position 25,868,702 of record CM046855.1, read on the forward strand.
CGTGAAGCCTTGTTTTTGAAAGAATCAAGTCTGTAGACAACGACTGCCCTTTTTTCTATGTGTTTTATTTGTAAACAAAATTAGAATATACAACTAGACATTAATTTTTCTAGATATCATTCAATTTGTTGAACTGCCTCTTTAATCCAATCATTTTCTTGGTACATCTTCCTTTCGGTAGTGGAATATTACTGTGAATTAGGTAGAGTCGCCTCACGCTTCCTTCATTAGTTCATTTCTGACAGCATTCATGCAGCCAATGAGAAATGTTTACAAGATAGGCTGTCAAGAATGTCTTCCCTTGATGAGGTTAGAGAAGGAAGAAGAAGGCAAGATGGAGGTCATACGTCACTGAAATGACATTCATTATCATCCGAATGTCAGATTGTGTATCCTTCAATCGTCACATGCCTGTCACTCGAATGATTTCTCGCCCATAAAAACATTCCGCCGAAGATCACTCTGAGTGGAGTGTATTTTTGGGGTGAATGTGAATGAAAAGAAAAAATCTTTTAAAGGGGATAAACTGTATATCTGACATGGTTACCGTGCCGTAGTAATGGAAATTCTTCATCTTTGCACTATACTAGATGTGTGTTAATTCTTCCTTGTTAATTTTTTAAAAATATTTTCTTCATCTTGTCCTTCTTGTGTGATTCAGAAATCTCTTTCCGTGTTTGGCAGTGTGGGGGCAGTCTCGAGATCATTCCCTGCAGTCGAGTTGGACATGTCTTTCGCAAGAAACACCCCTATACTTTCCCAGATGGAAATGCAAATACTTATATTAGGTAGGTGAAAATTCAAATTTTCTTGTCAGGAGCCTTGCCAGATGAAGGAAAAAACAATATATTTCAAAATGTAATTGTATCAAATATCTACAAGTAGCAACACTGGCCTTGCCCTTTTTGCTAATTGTAATCCTGAGTATTGAAAGCTTTCCAAACTTTGTCTGACCTTGCTATTAATCCAATATAGCTTTAGAGTGAACTTACTTAATAATTGTCCAGGATGTTTGGAGGAAGGAAATTGTCTAAGGAGTAGTTTTGTAGGGGGTGAGTGTCATATGGAGCTACTTGTCCAAGAAGGCAATTGTTTTAGAAGTAAATGTCCTAGGGAGGTAATTTTCCAAGGGAGTTATTGTCCTAGGGATGTGATTGTTTGAGGAGTAGTTGTTAGAAGGACGTAATTGTCTAGGGATTTGTTATCCTAGGGACGTAATTTGAGGAGTACTAGGGAATTAACTGTGAGGGAGTAGGTGTCCTAGAGAGTTGATTGACTCAGGTAGTTACATGAACATGAGATATATAGGCCTGTATTTAGAATGAAAAAGGTTTGTCTAAACCATGGTTTTAATCCTCCACCATGGGCTAAATTAAGCGTAAATAAGCGTATATAAGTGCATTACTGTCCACCCTTTTGGACAAGAGTACATGCGCTTTATTTATAGGTTTAAACTATGGTTTAATAATAAACCTCTTTTGTGAATTCAGGCCATAGTGCTTAAATTACAAACAAAGCCAATCACCAACGGGGTTATATTGGTTCATCCATCACTTAATGTATCTCATAGTTTTACCATAGTTGATAAATCTGTGATGATTTATTGGAAAAAGTCAGTTTCAAATGCAAATCAATCCAGTCATATAGGTTAAATCAGTTAATCTGTATGCATGTCCACTTCAGCTACAAGTGCTCCGTGATAAATTTTTCAACTTGAATTTCTTGACTTTAAACCCTTGACCCATATGATTTCCTGTAGGATAAATCAGTTCTGTTTGTTTGTCTCAGGAATACCAGAAGGACAGCTGAAGTCTGGATGGATGAATTCAAGGTTTTATTTTACAATGCCAGGCCTTCTGCAAGAGGAAAATTCTTTGGAGAGTATGTATGAAACATCATGACTAGATTATAGTTAGAAATCATTATATGGTCACTAAATAGCTGTATCTTGACCTATCATATTTTATAGCATATCCTTTATACTCTATCATAAATTGATGGGCAAAATACATACTTGCATACTTTTCATGAAATTGTTTATATATATATATAGAAATGAATCATAATTATTGAAATAAAAAGAAAATGTATTCTCTGAATACAATATTTTTGTCAAGCTGTTTGATTACTGATAAAAAACATGCTAATATCAATATGCCTGCTATTTTGATCCTATCCTCTAGAGTCAGTCAAAATGAAGTCATATAAGTTTCAGGAAATTCACAGCAGTGCAACTTTCCTCTTAAGAATAGCTAATATGAGTCAATATGAATCAACAATCATTATATATTGACAACCCCCATCAGGGTGTAACTTCCTTCAAATTACAAAGGCTGTTTTCACTTTCCCCTGCTAGAAAATCACAATAGAATCGATGCTGCAGCATCAATGTTCATATCAACACAATATTGAAAATCTATCGCCCTTTTTGCCCTACTGCATCACATTAACTTGTCCATCTTTATATTTCCATCTCATGTGATATTCTTTGCGCAGAAACATGACATTAAAAGCTCATGGTCACACAGCTCTTACTGAAAGTCAATGGCTCTTGAGCCTGCCTGCACTGCATTTACAATTTGCCCCAATGTGTCCATTATAAAGTTGCTGTGCAAAAGTACCTTGACAATGAAAGTTGATATCTCCTCAGTTTTGATGACGGTCACAAACCTTACTGTCTGATTTTTGTTTTTATTATTTTTCATGCTACATGCTAAAGGATATGACATTGAAATTCGATAGCTCTTTAGCACGATTGTGTTTATGTCACTGTATTTCATATAGATACAGCAGAAAAGAAAGAAACTGAAACTGCTAAATCTTTCAGCTTCAGTGCAGCACCTAAAATATGTCTCCCTTGATGTTCACACAATTTAGGAGTGAAAAAAAAATTGATATGAAATGCTGTGACAACCTGTACAGAAAAACATGGAACATAGGAATAAAAGTCTGTTGTAATTATAATAATAACAGTGACTTCTGTATAGCACTCATGTCTGTCACGTCATGATGCACCAACATTATTACCGCAGTTATAGCTTATGATTTTCCTATTGCATTACGCAATGTGCATAAAAATTGATGGATTTTTAAACTTGACAGCAGCTCACTGATGAAGTTTAATTTGTATATTTTTGTTGTAATTGATGTAACATACGATGCAAAATGATTGAAGTTCATGTTAATAAAAGACTAGTCAATGAATATTGATCTCTTTTTAGCTTGAGTGCACCTCAATGAAAATTGATTGATTTTAGCTTGACTTCAGCTTTATTATTGAAGGTCACGTTTTTGTATTTCCATTACAACTGATATAACATACCATGCAAAATTATTGCAGTTCAAGACTTGTCAATGATTATTGATGTCTTTTTAGCTTGACTGCAACTCATTGAAAGTCAATTTAATGTACTGGTACCATGCAAAATGATAATGCATTTGAAGTTCATGGTTTATTAGGTTGCCTGCAGCCTATTAACTGTCTGCGTTGATGTTCCCTATTATTAAGGGGGAAGAAAAAAAAAACCATTAAAAGTTTATTGGTCTTGAGGGTGACTGCAGCACATTAAACTGTTTTGTTTTGATGTTCCCATTGTTTTCCTTTTATAGCGTGAGTGAAAGGAAGGCGCTACGGAAACAGCTGAAATGTCAATCATTCAAGTGGTACCTGACGAATGTGTATCCCGAGCTCAAGTAAGTGCTTGTTTGGTCCCCAGGTTCATAATATTAGTCTACTAGAGATTCCCACATCTGCCTCTGACATCCTTTCAGTACATGAGCATGCCAATGTCAGGGTTACAGGGGGGTTCAACTGGAATGATCGAAATGCTATAAACCGGGGACGTTGTCTTAAAAAGGAAGTCTCCCAACTCACAAGAAATGTTTATCTCGTGTTGTTTTTATCAGTCCCTTGGAAAGGACTTAAAGCCGTCAGTTCCCTGGCCGCTTACTTACAAGCATACACATGCTTTCTTAGCAGTCAGGTGAAATAAACCATCGACCTTATCATTGAGAGTGATGTGATGAGAGTTAACTTTAGAGGAAGAGTCAGGATCTTAACCAGGTGAATGCGACTTGATTTTGATACAACGGGCAATTTCTGTAGGCTCCAACCCAAATTATTTTGTGCTTGGTATTCAGCAGGTTAATCCTTTACTGTGCTAAGAAAAGGAATCATTTATAGATTTGCCGACTATATCACTGTATGGGTACTTTCAGACATATATACTGATATCAATTTCAGCTTGTGAAAACTGGAAAGGAGTAAAGAATTGATACTTTTTACAGTAATATGATTAAGCTCACACTGATAGCTTCATATTGAATCTGATTGTGCAGAATGTAAGTTAAAGAGAAGTGAGGTGAACACATCTTTCTAGGTTGGGTTTAATGGACCATTCAGTTGATCTCCACAGTGAAACATATGTGTACATTTAGGAAGTATGCTCTTTTGTCTATGTTCAGGGTCGTAATTAATCTGGTTCTTGTTTCCTTCCTTCTGCTTGGTGGATGGTGTACCCATAGCCAGATTGCAAATTTGTTTGTTATTATTGTTATTTCTTTTCAAACTAATATTTATTTGATTTGGGGCCAGAGTAATGGCTTTAAAGAAAAGACATGGGGGTTTGAAGCAGCAAGCTCTTTCCTCATTAGTAAAAAAACAAACAACAAAACAAAACAAGATACATGCTATAGCAAGTTGTCGACGTTTAGATATACAGAGGGCAAATGCATTGACACTTTGGTTCTCAAAGATAACCATCAAATACAATACACTAATTAGAGGCAAGAGGGAAGAATATTGTTTGCATTGATTGGACAAAAAAGGGTTTTTTTAAATTGAATTCTGTAATTACGCTATGATTCTTTTATGTTTATAGAGTAATATAGGTTCAGTAAATACATGCAATTGGGTAGGATTTTCTCTTTAAAGGTTCCTCACAAATAAAACATTTTATATGAGTAGAAAAATAGAGGCTTAATATTTATGTTAATGATAAGCACGTAGAATGCCAAAAATTCATTGATATGCAGTATCATGTTTGATATCTATATTTTTAGTAAGTAATAAAATATCTTAATAAATACATGAAATGCTGTTATTTCCTTGATATCTATTCCATTTTGATATAATTGTATAGAATTTACACATTTCATGCATCATTTAAAGCTTTATCAGTATCTCCTGTTTAGGGAAGTAAATAAAATGCTCAAAATAGGATATATATGTGGGGTATCTTGATTTATATCTGTTTTTACGAAGCAAGTGTAAGCAAGCCAGCTTTAAGCTTCCACGCGTCCATATGTTTCTTGGTCTGCAAATGGATCATTTTAAGGAAACTAAATCAAATTTGGGAAATTAATCTGTATTCTTGAAATTTTGCCAAGGGTGATTGCTCAACTTCAAGTAACCAGACATATCAATCTTTATACTGGCAGAGTCAATCAGGATCCAATATCCTTGATGATTACAAACTTAAAATGCTCAGAACAGTATCATCAATATGGGGTATCATGTCAGCATCCGTGTTATCTATGTTTCTGAACCTCTTGGATTAACAAGCCTTAATTTTCTCAAATTGATTGGAGGTGCTCTGTTTTAGAGTGCCAGCTGAATACGGTCTGAAGGACGTGAGTAAACAACTTCGAAAGTATTCAGTCTTCCTCATCCATCAAGGCAAGGAGGATACTTCAGACTTGATGGCTAATTATCCTAATTGTTTATTTCTTCTATAAAGATAATGAAAATGTTGCCAGTGATCACCTTGATTTGGAGAATTTTTTAAAACGTCATTAGCTGATGAGGATGTACCCCGATGCCATTGTATTAATAAGGAAGTTTAGACATGCCCTTTGAAATGATTCAGTTTGCAATCTCCTACAAATTAGTACTGGAAAGCATATTCTTCATAGTAGTTTATCTGGATGTCTTAACTGCTGCTATGTGGAGCAATCCTCAGGCATATCTGTGTGCTTTGAATGGCACTTGTACATGTAGTAGAGGAATACTGGTATAGCCTCTATGTACATATAATCTTTGAGAAAAACTGAAGCATAAATCCACTACCGGTGGTCATCCAAAGAATACAACTAGGGAGCCCATGTTGAACATAAACCTGAAAGCATTGGAAGAACTGCCATTAATTATTTTGTGGTGCTTTTCATGAATGGTCACCTAATACAATTTATTGTAATGCATAATCTATGACTACAACAACATATTCTCTTATACATGATAAAATTTAACATTTTCCAGAGAAAATAACAGTGGTTGTATTTTACATTTATCATAACATACTGTTTGGTAAATTAAGGCAAATTTACGGCTCTTATGTTTTGTACCTTGTTGTCAATGTATATAATAGCAGTACTACAAATTTTCATTTCCTCAGAACTATTTCCCTCTTTTTCATTTTTTTAACTTGCGGTATATATTTCTTTGGACTGATTTTTACCTCATTTCAACAAAGTTAGATTTCAAACTTCTTATTTCCATTATTCCAAAATGCCATTCACTTTGTACACACTATACTTATAAGGTTAAGGTTAAGGAATATCGAGCAGAAGATGTTCAGCTGCCGCCTTTCACGCTCCTTGAAATGAGGTTAGCCATCATTGTTGTTTTAAGTGGTCAACGGAAGGGTCCCTTGTTCTCCTGAAGGAGTTCATTTGCATATGTGGTTGAGCGTATGCTGCATAGAGTTGATATCCCTGGATAGGGGCTAACAGTATGGTACGTCTTAAAAGCTTGCCATCAATGAGATAATGCCTAGGGCTATAGTGACGGTTCAACATAGGAGAAAGGATGCGGGATGTCGTGATAGATAGATAGTGGATGAAAGGTTCACCCATCTTGGCCCCGTTTGACATAAGACAGTCACCTACATTAAGGGATTAACTTTGCTTGGCTTGAATAGTGGAGATGATTTTTTAATGGCAGGTGAAAGTTTTGTAGGGCTATTTCTCTTCCTTTCTTTCTCCCTATTTCTTCCTTCCTCTTTTTCTCCCCCTTCCTTTTCTCCCTCTGTCATTTTCTCTCCACTCACACTTCACTTCCTCTCTTCCTCTTTTTCTAACTCCCCCCCCCCCCTTCTCTCTCTTCATCCCTTTCTCCTCTCCCCTCTTTCTTTCTCCTCTTCCCTTCTTTCTTTCTCTCTCCCTCCCATCCCTCTTCATCTCACCCTTCCCCCTCTCCCTTCCTCTCTCTCTCTCTCTCTCTCTCCCCCCTCTCTCTCGCTCTGTATATACATGTATATCGTTTGTCTCGTTAGATGTTCAGAAACTTGTCTATGAGAAGCACCAATGATTTCCAATATGTGTTATTGATACATCTATCCATGGACCTTCTCTAGTAGGTCCATGGGCCATCTTACTAGCAGTATGATTAGGAGTAAGATAACTTGTCTATATAGCAAACTCTCTGCTTCATTGAATTTACTATGTGCTGTTTTAAAGATACTGGTAATATCATGAAATTTTCTGAAAAAATGGTTGTTTGTATAAAGCTAACATGGCCTGCCTTGGTATTTTGTGAGTAAAGATTTTTAACTCGGTTATTTGAACCAAATAATAATGTACCAATACTATAGGCCATGGGCTTCAGAACCAAGGAGGTTGGGGATGCAGCACCCCACCCCCCCCCCCACTTTTTTGAGTAGACACGTTTCACAAAATCTCGGAAAAAAGGTTCGAAAATTGTCATTATTCAAATCAAATCAAATCACTCCCTCCCCCCCCCCCCACTTTCAAAAACATTCTGCACCCCCTGTGGGCTGATTTTCAGGCTTATGTTGAATCGTCTGAATTCTTTTCATGAAAATGAAATAATTTATTTGAAATGAACTGTTAATTCTCCCAACAGTTTTTTAACTGTTGCTTTAACTGGGCTTTAATTTTAGCTGGAAATTATTTTGACAAATAATGGGGGAAATTGTGTGATGTGGTTTCATGTGAAAGAACTTCCCATTTGAAGCATAATATTGTGTTTGGTTGGCCAGAAGACAAATCCAGATTTTGCACAGCTTGTAAATGAAATCTGTGATTTCAAAAAATTTGAATCGAAGTTGGTTCAGTTCAAATTCATGTGGTTTGGAGAGGATCACATCTCTGTGTTTACAAGGGTGTGTGTTGTAATGTACCGACCGTATGTAGAGCCATGTGTAGCAATATAATTGTGTGGCTTTCCAAACAATTGTTGGAAGACTAAAATTAGTATTTATTCTCTCAAAATGCATGCTCACTTTGAGGAAAATATATGGATATTTTGCACTTCACTGTAATAATGGAATCACTTAAGAATGTATTCATAAAGATTTGTTGCAATGAATGGATGAAATTTAAGATTACCAAAACATATTTCACTGGATAGCACATAGGGGAGTGAAATCCGTTTGTAATTAGATGAATAATGTAATACTCTTCCTATTATACTTCTGTCTGGTCTTAAATGTCAAGAGAAAAGAGGGGATTTCCTTGCGCAGCTTAGAGGATTTATATTTGTATTATATATGGAAAATATGATATTTAATCTGATTCAAAACAATGAGTTGAAGTTATGCAGGCCTGTGAGTTTTGAAAAATGAGCGGAAAAAAGCTGAAACTAGTTTACCTGATCTATTTACTCGTCTTCCGCTTCTGCAAGTTTTCAGAACGAAAATATGTGGTTTCCATTCGCTGACGTAATACTGATTGAACAGCCACCCACTGGCGGCCCGCATGACACATGCGGCGGTGCAGTCCACTGTTCTCCAGTATATGAATGCAAGGAGCATGAACTTCACTTCGCGCGCGAAGGCAAAACACATTCAGTACATACACGGTATGTTGTTTACCATATTTGGTCGCAAGAGAGCTAGACTCTGCTGACACTGGCAGCCATCAAGCTAAACTGCGTTTCCAGTCATTTAAAACCATTGAAATAATGGTTGCCGTTAAAAAAGCGGAAATAGAGCACAGAAAAAAAGCGGAAATTGAAATCGGCGATGATAAAAAAAGCAGATTTCCATTAAAAAGCGGAGATCTCACAGGCCTGGTTATGGTAGAGGGCACCAAAATGTTCATCACCTATCACTTGGATTTAATTAGAATTCTCCAGCTTCAAAATAAGTGATATCTTAACCTGTTAAATACTAAGCCTATGATAACTCGGGCAGGATTCTATGAAAAATATGTGTAATACTAAAATTAAAATCGTATCCAATGGGTTAACACAGGCGAATATTATTCACTTTCTCAGCGTATATGAAAAATGGAAGTTTACGTCAATTGCAAACAAATGCTAAAAGGAGAAAGTGTTAGAAGTGTAGTCTTTGTTGACTACTCCACACTCTTGAATTCCTGGTCATAAATGAGTTACATGGAGTCTATGATTTATCCTATTCTTGTGCTCTCTCACTTGAGAATCCATGGTCCTCATGGGTTGGTCTGTGGTGTATCTATTTTTTGGCACCCCTCATTAGAGCGAATCTCTGGCTCCAAATGAATCTATTATTATTATATTCTCTTTCTTATGCTTGCTGTCTTTTTAGAATCACTGGTCCTAATCTATTGGTTTATGGCCTGAGATATTTTTATGACTTCCACTCCCTCACTAAAGAATTCCTGGTCCTACCGACTTGATCTATGGGCAGATCAAGCAGAGTAACTTGTGTATTTTCACCACCCTAATCCTACTGAGCCTGCAACTATGCATGGTCTCATGTAATTACAAGGTGCTCTACAGAAACAAGTGTATTGATAGTTCTCTTTCTTGTGTTCCCTCTCTCTCTCTTTCTCTAGAATTCCTGGTCCTACAGACTTGATCTATGGGCAGATCAAGCACTGCAGAGTAACTTGTGTATTTTCACCACCTAATCCTACTGAGCCTGCAACTCTGCATGGTCTCATGTAATTACAAGGTGCTCTAAAGAAACAAGTGTATTGATTGTTCTCTTTCTTGTGTTCCCTCTCTCTCTCTCTCTTTCTCTAGAATTCCTGGTCCTAATGAGTTGGTCTATGGCCAGATCAAGCAGGGTAATACTTGTTTGGATTCGTCACCCCATCCTACTGGGTCCGCGTGGCCTCCTGTCATGGCAAGGTGCTCCAAGAAACAAAAACATCAGGTGAGAAACAATAGAAAACACAGTGCCAACACATTTTAAAAGAAAAGTCTCAATGTTGTGGGAGAGACAGTCATTTTTATGATCTTTAATAACTTTATTGTGTGCACAATACCATCATTAAAAGGCATGGTTGGATAAACAAACTCCTCTTTTCGAATGAAGAAGATTGTAACAATTCAGATGTTTTTAATGGATAATTGATTTCACATCCTCTTTGAAAGTCTTATTGCTTTTGAAATCCTAAGATTATAAGACATGCACTACTACTACTACTAATAACTACATTTATATTGCGCACATATCCATCCCAGGGGATGCTCAAGGCACCTACAAAGTACTATTATTACCCTGGTTTTAGCCCAGCTGCCCTGAGGTGCCCTTTACTACACCTGGGTGGAGAGTGGCAAATGTAGATTAATGTCTTGCCAAAGGACATTAGTGCTGCGACGGGACTTGAACCACGAACCATGTGATCCACAGTCCGGTGACATATCCACTAGACCACAACACCTCTACAAAAGTAGAATGAATACAATGATCAGTTTGCATCACCTTTGTATATTATATATTCGTAACTGTCAACATGGTGATGATATTGAAGCTGAATGTAGTTTAAATCTTGATAAAGACATAATAATTCAATATTTCTCTCTCTCTCTCTCTCTCCTTGTCTTGATTACAGTCTTGGATAATAACCAAAGATGATACAGTGGAGCAGGAGTCTATGTGTTTGACTGTAACCTCAACTCACGTGGACTCTCGTGTTTATATCTCAAGCTGCATTCCAAACGATATTAAACAGGTGAGCAATAGAGCTAGTCCTTAGACCGTTGCCTACCGGAACCGGGTGGTTCAATAAGCCTATGAAAATGAGAGAATTCAGTGGTCAACGGGTTAATACATGTATTTTGTCTGCTTAGAGCCAGAATGACATTAGTCTTATACTTTTACACAGAGATAACATCCTTCTGGCTCTCAACAGATGACATGTAGATTAAGTGTGAGCATTGGTCATGCAATTGCATTGTGAAAGAACAGTCTAGAAGTTGATATTAGGAATGGTTGATTACAAATTATGTTGAAAATAATGCGAGTGGTTTGAATCATCAAAATTGTAACAAATCGACTCAGTTTTGATGGAAATCACATCCAGATATGGGTCATTATTCTTTATTTGACTATCTCTTTAAAGGGCGATCCAACCTTGGTAATAAAATGATTTGTGTAAAAGCAGAAAAATAAGAAAAACGGGATGGTGAAAGTTTGAAAGAAATTGGACAAGTTATAAGAAAGTTATGGATGTTCGAAAAATGAGATGACTAAATCTGTGCAAATCTCAAATTGGCGAGTCAATTGTGATATACAAGATACTGGCGGTCAATTCGCCCGTTTGTCGTACACAAAAATATCATTAATTTGCAGTTTCCCTCGGGGCAGTCCTTTATGTAGATAATATATTGTTATAGGTTCTCTTTAAAAAAAAAGAAGATCCTACTGAGAATACTTTTTGAAAATCATTTTGTGTTGTTGGAGCAAATGGAGGAGTCGTCCGCTACTACATCACAGTGACATTACCAATTTTGAAATTCCCATATATGTATAGTGATAACTTTCTTATTGCTTGTCTAATTTTGTTCAAACTTTCACCAATCTGCTTCTCTGATTTTTTCCTCTTTCTGTCAAAACAACTTGCTATTAAGGTTCGATTTCCCTTTAACAGATTTATATCTCCAGTTGCATGTCAAAAGTATTTACAGGTTAAAGACCAGTAGGCAGTGGATTTTTCATAATTGGTCTGATAAAGCTATAGTAAGGCTATCAACTCGTTACAATCATCAGGGGAGCGTTTCATCAAGTGTTTTGTCAGTGATTTTTATCGACAACTGTTATAAGCTACTGAGCAAATTTGTCAGTCAAAATCACTGACAAAACGCTTGATGAAACGCTCCCCTGGTATACTAAAATGTTTAATGCGGTCAGTAACGTACAGGACAAAATACCTTGCACTTGCCATACTGTTTCAAAAAAGTAATTTTGAAGTTTTTACAATTTTTTACACCATCAATTTAGCATATTTCAGTCAGTACATCATCTAAATTGTTACCTGTAGTATTCTTTTAGCAATCAAACTAACAAATTTCAGAAACTTGATCAAAAATTATGCCTGTGTGCGGGGAAACACAAGATGTATTACAGGGCATCTCAGTAGATCGACAGCCCACAAGGCCAATGGCCCATTGGACCAAAAATGTCAGCCTAGTGAACCCTCAGAAAAGCTGTCTAGGGAGCGTTTCATCAAGCGTTTTGTCAGTGATTTTTACCGACAGCTGTTATAAGCTACTGAAATCCTTGCATCTGATTGGCTGAGAGCAAATTTGTCAGTAAAAATCACTGACAAAACACTTGATGAAATGCTCCCCAGAGGGCATACATATCATCCATAAGTCGGTGACATCTTCCATTGTATTCTTAGCTATATCCAATTTATGTGAATACTGTTGTCCCATGAATTTTCTGGTTCTTGTTTCTTTTTCCGCAGAAATGGACGCGAGTCAACAACTCTCTCCAGCATACGTTAAGCAAGCTGTGCCTTGACAATCGAGTACCAGACAAAGGGCTCATAGTAAAACAGTGCAACCCAGATGTAAAAACTCAATCCTGGTTTATACTACCTTCTTCCACTCTTTCCAGAGGAGAGCATGCGCTGAGGTGACCCGAGTGGAACTGGGTCGTATGTCTGATCAGGGAGGTATAAAAGGTGAAAGTTACAATTATCTATAAAAAAAAACAAAAAGTTTGCAGAGTTGCACCTATATTGTTTTTTTCATCAGATGAAAATTAATATGATTCCATTTTTGGAAGAATTCATAAAATGAATTATTATGTGCCAAAGAATTTATATTTAATATTGTGGTGCACTTCCATGTATAATATGTATGGTGCTGAAAGTTTTATGGAGATGGACACGAGACATTAATTCATCCAGCTATCCAAAAATCCTTGTTTTCAATTTCTTTAGTTGTTCATTTGCTAGTATGTTGTGTGCATTGGATAGGAGCATTAACAGAGATACTGTAAATGCAGAAATATTCGTGGTACATTAATTTTTTGCGGATTTCGCGCTGTTTTCCGCGGCGCAAATTCTAGAACACACAAAAATATTAGCACAATTTCTTATGCTTGTTTTGAATGGACGCTGCATTGCGCACTTCATCTGAATAATACGTGTTTGAATCCAATTCATTTTAGAGTGCGTGTGTCTAGTTGTGTCTGTAGTATGCATTTGAATGGACCGCGTGGGTGTGAAACAATAAACGGAGCCACACTGGTGTGTAGACTTGCGTGCCTAAAGGCTAATGCATTTTACTGGATGGATTGCGTGTGTGAGAAATAATAAACCTTGCATTTTTGCGAGTAATTGTGCAGCGCGGATTCAAGCACCCGCAAATATGTTTTTGGGTTGCTCAGCGTGAAAATTTAATCGCGCAAAAATAACAACGTTTACAGGAGTCCTAATGCAATTCCCCTGCAAATGTGATGTGACTAGAATACAATAGCAATTTAAGGATGCTGTTCTTAATCAAGTAATTTATAAGAAAACAGAAAAACATTTTCATGTATTTTTTTCTTTTTCAATTTCATAGGACCCGATAATTATTTTTTCTTCTTAAATAACATGTAAACAGGATGGAAAATTGAAGATAAGCAGTCAGTCTTTGCAGGTGTGATAGCAACTTTCTTTAGTCTATACCTCCCTGATCAGATGTTTTTGTTGAAAATTTTATATTGTAATTGAATATATAGTATCTCAGGACAGAAGAGGTTTTTAGACAATGGCAAGTGGTGGCCTGTATTCTGACCGAGGTCTTTTGAATTTTTTTTTTTTTAAGGGGGGGGTGGGGCGGCTGTGACAAAATGATGATCCAAATGGTTACAGACATCTAGATCAATCCTTGAGAGTACAGGCCAACTCCACATTCAGGGAATTCTAAATCAGTGTTTGATATAACTGGCAATTGCAACAAATGGTACTGCAAAAATTTATCTCTGGTCGTGCTTAATTTAGAGACTGGAGGGAAGAAAAAATAGATATATATTTGTATTTATGTACATACAATGTGTTACATATCTTATGAAGATGTTAAAATGTGTTACACAGAAGGCAAGGTATCAAGCTGTACTTTTGAAATTAGTAGACAGCAAATGGTATTGACTTACTATGTGTATATAATTAAAGAATGATTGAAATCTGGTCAAAGTGCAACTCTCAGCTACAGCGGACAGTTGCAATGTAACTGCCAAAGTGGCAGAATTATTGATAAATATTCTTGTGATTTTAATAGAGTATACTATGTAACAGTTATTTAAAGACATTTTAGCTGAATGAAGAGAGTTTTGTCATTTAAATTGGCCTTGATGATCTGTTTCTTAATGTCTTCCTCAAAGTGGAAAAAAAATATGTGATAATTTATAAAGTTTACTGTTTTTTTGTCTACAGCTGTCAAGATATATGATCATACAAGATATCTGATCTTGCAAAAGACATTCAGAAGTTTTCTCCCGTTGTTTTTTTTAAAGGAGGAAAGTTTATAAGTACTGAGCTAGCTGCTCTAGGATTAATTTCTTTTTAATTCTGTACAACCCAGTTTTTAGTTTTTGCTGTGCAATAGTGCAGAGTTCGTAGTGAATGTATTCTACTACGTGTTAACGAAACAGTGGACACTTTTGATCGTTAATAACTCAAAAGTTATACATCGTACCAGACTGAGGTTTTTATATTGTAAATTTTGAAATTTGAAATTTATTGGGAGTTTGTCTGAATATCTAATAAGATTTTTTCAGTTTGAAAATTCAAGGCATCAGTAATTCATTCAGAACATAGCAAGTGACATCAATGATTCATGACTCGGTTAATAAGGTGTTTTTTTGGAATTTCAGCTGCAATGCATAATGCAGTAGTTGTATTCTGAATTAATTACTGATACACACAGAACTGACATGAAATTTGCTTTAAGTATTACGTCCTTTAACTTCAGTTAGATACGATGTTTAATTTTTGATTTATTAACCTAACACCTAGTACATGTATCTTGCCAGTCATTCAGACTCTAAAAAAATACATAAATGGTAGACATGTGGGCACTGGGGAGCGTTTCATCAAGCGTTTTGTCAGTAATTTTTACCGACAACTGTTATAAGCTACTGAAATCCTTGCATCTGATTGGCTGAAAGCAAATTTGTCAGTAAAAATCACTGATAAGACACTTGATGAAACACTCCCCTGATCCAAAATGCAGTTGGCATATTTGATATAAGCATGAAATTAGCACAAAGTAGATGGATGTGCTTGAGGAAAACTGGATATTTAGGCCTCTTCTCTCGGGTACAGTTTGCTGTATATTGTTGACCAATTGTGCATTTAGTGTTCAAAGCACGAAATGTGGCATTAGATGCATTTTACAAATAGCTGGTATCTATGACTGATTGTTGGAATTGGGTTAAGCATAGAATTTAGCATTACTATGAGATTTTGGAGTAAAATGGAATGAATTATTTAAAACAGTATGTTCAAATTTTTATTAACAGTGAATCATTTATTGCAGCTTCATTGGAAATTTGAATATTTTATGGTATTAGTTTCAGTAATAAATATATGGAATGTAATAAAAATGCCTTTTTTGCAATAAAATGGTATTATAAAGTCCTATTTTCTAGGATTTATTTGTTCATCTTTGGTTGCGTGCACAGTGCTTTTTATAATTTCAAGTGATAGACAAAACATAATTTATGTATTTCTATTTATTCACAAATTTAATAAATTATGAAAAATTGATTGGGGGGGGGCTTTCTTTTTGCATTTATAAAAAAAATTGAATAGTATAATTAGAGCAAAATTTACAAAGATAAAACTCTCAATTCTTTACCTGTCTGGCTAATATTTCAGTTGTTAATACCAGCCAGAACAAATACCAATTCTTGTTTTCAATTGCGAGTTAAAGTGGTCATGTATTCCAAGAAATATGGAAATATATTGAAATGGTAATCCAACCGTGGTATTTGGTAATAAGATGATTTGTGTGAAAGCAGAAAAATAAGAAAAACAGGACCATCCTAAGATGTTTGAAAAATAAAATCTCTAAATCTCAAATTGGCAATTGTGACATATCGGCCATCAACTGTTGAATAAAAAATCATTAATTTATGGTTTTCTCCTAAGTGCCTTTTTCCTCGGGGCGGTATTGTAGATAGCATATTGTTTTAGATCTTACTGAGTACTGGCAAAACATTTTGAAAAAAGAAAATTTTTAGTCATTGCGTGTTGGAGCAAATGGAGTTGTACGCCATAACAGTGACATTACCGATTCTGCTAATTTGAAATTCCCATATGTGTAGTGATACAATTTTTCCTCTTTCTTTGAGAACAAATTGCTATTATGACTGGATTTCCCTTTTAACAAAAATTATTGTGGCGCATGCCTCGTAATGATTTACATATATACAACTACATTCGATCATGTAACAGGTATTTACGATGCTAAATAATAAACTTTGAATTACTCATATATTGATGTGTATGAGGTCTTTAGAATATAAAATAACATGGTGCATGATCTTTATTTATTTAGAGCCAAAAGACAAAAATATAAATATAAAAGCATGCTATGATAGTTTCATTTGTGAAGAAGCTACAAGGAATACAAGAGATGCAATAGACTAATGGTTCAAACAATACAAGCTTCAACTTTTTTGTGGATCAACTGATATCTATCGAGTTTCAAACAAGTAAAAAAAAAATTTAAAAAACTAAATATATACATGCATATATATATGGGACAAGAATAAAATGATTTTTTGTAATAAATTCATCACGTTCTAAAACAGGATGGATAATATGTTGGTGGTTAAGAACAGTAGTCTGGTTTTTCTGATCGTTTGAGCCTAGGTTCAAATCCAAGATATTGCCATCAATGACCTTGGATTGCACTGACTTCATCATGAAAGGCAGTGAGAAGCAAGACTCATACCTATACTCATACATATACACCTAAACTATTCACATTGGCTGATGTTTCATCTCGAAACCTTGCCTAATATGGCACAAAATAACGCACCAACCTTAAAGCAAAAGTTGAGTTCTGGTCAATCGTGCCAAAATAATTTTTCAGATTTCTTGTGCAATCAGTGTAAAAGAACTGCTCTTCTAATTCCCTGACACTCGAAATTGCGAGAAATCAAGCTTTTTGTCAGTAATTTTTACCAACAACTGTTATAAGCTACTGAAATCCTTGCATCTGTTTGGCTGAGAGCAAATTTGTCAGTAAAAATCACTGACAAAACACTTGACGAAACGCTCCCTTGTAGTATTAAAACCTATTGGAAAGAGAGAATTTAGTCATCAACCGTTTCAAACGTTTAGACCAAAACTTTCATGGCACATGTGTGTGTAGTTGCACATACCCATTTCTGTGTGACTTTCAGCAAATTTATTCAATTTCTTATCATTTTGATGATTTCAAAACCTGAAAATACAAAACTATTTTAATTTACTACATAATCCATCTTTCTCAAATTCTTTTCTTCTCCAAATTACAATGTCATGACCAGAACTCAACTTCATCTTTAATACATTGTAATATCAATAACAGACGTAAGTAGCTAAAATATATTTGAATACATGGGTCTATTGACAGGGGAGGACTTGCATAACTGATAGTTTTGTGTCCTATGCTGAACTTTCCCTTGCACCTCTGTCACTCATATTTCTGCAGGAGCTCCTCGGCTTCTTTCCGTACTTCATTTTCCTGCGGATAAAACACAAAATTTTCTGGCCGGCTCATGATTACTCCTTTTTGCTGATATCAGTATAGAAGAATTTGAAGTTGAAAAACATCCAGGCACAAGTTGTAAAATGAGCATAAGATGGCAATCCTTTGTGTATGATGGTTGCGCTCTGTCAAATATGCCTATCAATCTCAAATCACTTTGGTTTTCATTGATGCCTCCTTGTATTTAAAGGGGAAGTCCACCCTAGGTATTTGTATAAAAGCAGAAAAATGAAAACTGAGAGAGAAACAGATTGATGAAAATTTGAGCAAAATGCGATAAGAGGTAAGAAAGTTGTAACATTTTTGAAGTTGTATCTTATTAAACACTACTCTGTGAACTATCTTGCAAGCTCCTCTCCCATTTGCTCCGTACAGAAAATTTCATAAATTTTTGTTTTCTTCATTGTTGATAAAGGAAAACATCTGTTTCATACCTTATGTGCAATGATTATATCTAGGTTGCATGGATGACTTAATATTTTTTACAGAGAAATTGGAAATTTACGATGTTTTTAGTACTGGGCAAATGGGAGAGGAGCTCGAAAGATACGTCACGGAGTTGCAATTTGTGTTTGATTGATAACAACTTCAAAAATTAATAAACTTATATATTTCTTATCGGATTTTGCTTCAACTTTCATAGATTTGCTTCTGTTAAAGGCCAAGTCCACCCTAATATCAAGTTGATTTGAAGTCAACCCTAATATCAAGTTGATTTGAAGTCAACCCTAATATCAAGTTGATTTCAATAAATAGAGTAAAATTAAACAAGAGTAACAGTGAAAATTTCATTGAAATCGGATGTAAAATAAGAAAGTTACGGCATTTTGAAGTTTTGTATTGTTTCATGAAACGGTGATATGCATAGCATGGGCAGTATGCAAATGAGTGAACTGATCATGTCACACACACTCACTTTTCCTTATGTATTTTATTATATGAAATTTCAAATATTTCAATTTTTATAGATGTGATAATAAAGAATCCCTTCCTTGTATGAAAATAAGTTACAATAATGATGATTTTACATGTTCCATATGGAGTCAAACCATGTTTTACATTATTGAAGCAAAAAAATGAAATATATGATATTTCATATAATAAAATACATAGGGAAAAGTGAGTGCATTACATCATCGGTTCACTCATTTGCATACCGCCCATGCTATGCATATCACTGTTTCATGAAATAATGCAAAACTTCAAAATGCTGTAACTTTCTTATTTTACATCCGATTTCAGTGAAATTTTCACTGTTACGCTTGTTTAATTTTACTCTATTTATTCAAATCAACTTGATATTAGGGTGGACCTCCCCTTTAAAGGGGAATTAACCCTTTCATAGAAAGATGCCTTGGATGAAAGCAGAAAAATAGGTGAAAAATTAGTGAATGTTTGAAATAAATCAGACAAAGAACAAGTTATGAATTTTCGAAAATTGAGATCACTAATGATACAGAGATCCTTGCTTTGGCAATAATGTCATATATGGATAACCGTCCCATTTGTTTTGTACATAAACTAGAAATATCACTGAAGATGATGATTAATACCCCCGCCCCGTGACAGCAGCCTTTCTTGACTTTTGGTCGAAAACTGAGGAAGTAGTTCGATCCACAAGATTTTTCCCTGATTTACTGCCATAGATATGCCGTTTCCATGGCAACGCAGCTTCCGACACATCCAAAAAATATGTCTTGCACATCTTCCCACCAAGACCAATGTGTGTACCAAATTTCTTGGCTTTTGGTCGAAAACTGAGGAAGTAGTTCGATCCGCAAGATTTTTCCCTGATTTACTGCCATAGATATGCCGTTTCCATGGCAACGCAGCTTCCGACACATCCAAAAAATATGTCTTGCACATCTTCCCACCAAATTTCTTGACTTTTGGTCGAAAGCTGAGGAAGTAGTTCGATCCGCAAGGTGTTTCCTTGATTTTCTGCCATAAATATGCCGTTACCATGGCAACGCAGATTCCGACTCATCCAAAAAATATGTCTTGCACATCTTCCCACCACGACCAATGTGTGTACCAAATTTCATGACTTTCGGTCAAAAACTGAGGAAGTAGTTCGATCCGCAAGGTGTTTCCTTGATTTTCTGCCATAAATATGCCGTTACCATGGCAACGCAGATTCCGACTCATCCGAAAAATATGTCTTGCACATCTTCCCACCAAGACCAATGTGTGTACCAAATTTCATGAGCTTTGGTCGAAAACTGAGAAAGTAGTTCGATCCGCAAGATTTGCAACGGACCGACCGACCGCCCAACCGTCGGCTGATTCCTATATACCCCCTTCAAACTTCGTTTGGCGGGGGTATAATTACTCCAAGTATCTCTTTTCTCAACTCTTATGGTGAAATGGACATTTGTTTTTTCACAGGAGGACATGTAAGAATATGTTAATGTATCAAGGATAAAAAGTCTCTTCTATCATTAAAATGGACAAAGCTGGTATTTTAGAGAGGTTTTTTTTTGTACACACCAAATGGGAGAGTTCTCCATGTATGACATCACACATAGTTGCCACTATGAGACTCCCTGTATCATTAGTGATATTAGCTTTCAAACATCCATATTACTTCCTTATCATTTGTCCAATTTTTCTCAAACTTTCACAATTCTGCTTCTACTCAACCCAACTTTCCAAACATTCCACTTAACACTTACCTCAAAACTACGACCAGGAAATGAAACTGCCTTGCGCAAATATTCCACTGCTATATCAGTCTGTCCTTTGGCAATGTAAATCTGTTTCAAGAAAAGAGATGTATAATCCATTAATAGATTAGGAATATTTTATTATTGAAGAAGAGGCTCATACAGACCTACCATGTCTCACGCATTAGGCATGACAGTCACGCATCTGGGCTTTTACGCCCAAAAATCTTTCTCACGCCTGGCCTCACAGCCTATCTCCATATAAAAATTTTATATTACACATACCGCGCAGTGAGCGCACGGTTCCTCGCCTACCTGGCGCTTAATGCGTTCAAAAATCTCATGCATTGCTGGTCTTTCACCTTGGTGTCTCTGCTCATATCAATATTGCTACACACTGAGAGACCAAGTACAGTACTAGTAACACTTGCAGTAATTAGGTAATACCTCATGAATGTGTTTAGGTGTTGGACATAAATGAATTTCACAAAGTTAACAATAAAAAAACTACTTTTACAAATGTGAAGCATGTTCTTGCAGGCCCAGGGAAAAAAGATCAGTACGACTTGCCACGCTTTTTCAAGAACAGAGCTGTCCAAATAGATTTAACCCATCTTAAGATGATGTTGTTCAAATAAATCATCATCAGTATGTCTCAGAAAAAAGTTAACAGTTGGAAAAGTCTCCCCAAATGAATATTTCGAAATATTTGTAGGAATTTTGATACCTGTGGATAGCTTAGGGTGTCTTCTATCAAATCATTCAAATGACATCAAAAAAATCTGGTGATATTTTAAGCTTGAGATAGAAAAAGCGACTACTGCGAAAGGTGCAAAATCCAGACTTGACAAGAATTGGTATTTGTTCTGACTGGTATTAACAAATTTAAGAAGCATTAAAAGTTGAGAGTTGGAAAAACTCTTCCCAATTAAAAATTTCAAAAACATGATCATGAAATTTTATACCTATATGAATAGCTTAGGGTCTCTCTTATCAAGTGACAACAAAAACATCTTCAGATATTTAACACTTGAAAGAGCAAAAGCCATTGTGAAATGGTGCACAATCCATGGTCGACAAAAATTTGTATTGGTTCTGGTTCTGATATCAGCAAAGTTGAGAGTCTTAAAGTAGGTATTCAAAGAAAATCACAAATATGGCAATTAATGTATCACTAGAAACTGGGAAGCTTACAGATGGCAATCGTATAAGTTTTATGTCAACTGCTTATCTGATGATTATAAAAACAACACAAATAAAAGCTCTTCTCAGCATCTGGAATATCCGAGGATTCACCAGAAATATAGCGATGTTTTGATGTCGTCACACTCAGGATCGATCCTGCTTAAGCAGACGACGTCCTATAATGAATGAACGTAATTGCAATACAATTATTTATCAAATTATAAAGAGTTTGGTGTATTTAAACATGACTTTATTTCACACCATTATAAAGGGAAAGTGAAACTGATTCTGATAGCTAAAACTGTTTGATTGTAAAT
Source organism: Heliocidaris erythrogramma (assembly GCA_025617745.1). NCBI lineage: Eukaryota > Metazoa > Echinodermata > Echinoidea > Camarodonta > Echinometridae > Heliocidaris > Heliocidaris erythrogramma. Next base: position 25,890,796 of record CM046855.1, read on the forward strand.
ACACAGGAGAAGGGTCAATGATCAATGAAATAAACCCCACTTTCAAATTGAAAAGCCCTCCGAATAATAGCAGGATGGTATTCGTTCCCTCTTGAAACGCCGAACATGCCCCGGTGCAAGCAGCTGAAAATACAATGGCGTCTTATTTTCTTTACAAGTGACTGATTCCTTTATTTTTTTAACGCTGCATTTTTCATCAAAATAATACCATACACGAAGTTAAGAGTGAGGCAACAGACTAACATTAAGACTGACGCTAGTGAAGGAAGAGAAATAAGTGAAGAGGAGATGACAAAATAGGCTCTGAAAAATGTGTAAGATGTTATGGGACATCGTCTGCTTAGACAGGACTGGTCCATGGTGTGTCGTCACATATCTCAGCAGCGTTCGAGGAGCTCTTCAGCTGCTATATCGGGGGCTGTATTTTTTCCATTTTATAATTAATAGTAATCATTACTTCAAATGTTTCAAAGCGTTGAATTTGGATAACCTTGTTTAATTTATGCCATCTATGCAATAATAAGTATTAAGCCAATATTTAAAATCATTAAAGTTCTACTTTAAAAAAGCTTAGAAAATTTTCATATTCTGATCATCAAAAAGCAATTCATGAAGGAATAGGCTTTGCTTTCTGTATGTCCTGACATATCCCATCAAAACTTATGGTTAACTAAGAAAGTCAGCTTGAATTAAAAACTCCCTAAAAATGATATTTTTAAAAGACTCACTAAAGTAGTTAAATGTTCACTGAAGCATAAAAATGTTGCTGAGATACGTACATGTAATTACCTACAGAGAACAAAACCTGTTCTTTCATAACGTGTCTATTATTGATCAAAATATGAAAATTTCAAAGCCTTTCATGACTCTGAACTTTGCTAAACCCAGCCAGAACAAATACCAATTCTTGTGAAGTCTGTTTCTTGCACCTTTTCACAAAAGTGGCTTTAGCTCACTCAAGCTCAAGATATCACCAGATCTTTAGGTGTCATAGACCCTAAGCTAGCCACAGGTATGAAATTTTGCTTCCAATATTTTGAAATATTTGGAAGACTTTTTCTTGACTGCTAACTATTTTCTGGGACGCACTGTATAATGAATTATTAACATAGCACATGCAGTTACTGTACTTAGATCAAATTCAAGACTTGAGGCTTTTTTTTTGTTGCAAACCAAGAGTTTTCAAAAATAGCCAATACTCACTCAAGCATAAAATACTGTCAACACTCATAGAGCCATCTGATTAAACAAACCCTCACTCATAATTTTACATGAATTGTGAAATTATAATTTTGGAGGATATTTTCAAAGCATGTACCTTTTTGATAAGCACTGTATACTTCACACTTCACAATATTTCATAGTTCACCACCCATGGCACATGAAACAAATTTCTCAATTTCTCCCCTTTCATGTGTGTGTCTCTCTCTCTCTATTCTAAATTGAGAAAGAGTAGTTAATTCATCTGTCAACCACTTTGACACCATATGTATAGTCATTACAACTTCCAAATTTTTTATGTCTTTTAAATTTTTGGTCCAATGACATTCAAACATACCACTCTGCTTCTCTTTTCCCATTTTCCCTCAAAGCAACTTACTATTAAGGTTATACATGTATTTCCCTTCATGTAGTGTTTTCCCTTATTCACAAAAAAGTCATGTATACAATACACTATAGCATTGTATCAAAGAATATGCTACTTACTTTAGCTGAATAGAATGGATTCAGATTGGAGAAGCCCGGCTGAAGGTCCTCTGCCTTCTCAAACCAAGAGAGGGCGTCATCTAGACTGAGACTCTGGGATAGACCATACATCATTATGGCAGCCTTACGTTGCATCCATCCTAAATTGGCGATCTTAAGTTTGCAAACAAATAAAACAAAACAAATAATGTTGTTGATATATTTTCTTTTTCATTTAGAGACATGAAAGATGTCAACTGTATATATAACTGCATGCTCTGCAGTTCGATATATATGTTTTTCCAACCTAATGATGCCTAATACATGCAATTCGCATTCTGACTATTGAAAAAGTATAGCTTTTCACAGGTGAATGTAATAGTCTGTCAATAGGCAAACCAGTATAAATTTGAATGCACTACGAAAAAGGCCTAATGAAAATGCAGAATGCAGACAATGAGCGTTGCCGTGTCGGCCAAACATCTGGCAAGCTTTAAGGGCTGGCCAGACCTCAACAAGAACGTTCCTCTGCCTCTGCCTGAATGAAATAGTAGAGCACCTTAATTGAATATCTTGTTATCCTGACCGTTATCCTTATCGGTGAGGTTTGTGCAGCTTTTAGAGTTGTCACAGTAACCACAATAGAGTGAAGTTGATCACAACCGGATTGGAGATCCGAGGAGCTGCCGCCCCTATACGCGACATAAACCCCTTCACCAAGGCCCGAGAAGAAAACCATGTAAGAGTTTTAATCAAAGATGTGCCACTCTCTGTAAGTTATGAGGTCATTAAAAGCGACCTACAGGCAAAGAAAGTGAATGTTGAAGGAGACATCTACCGGCAAAAATTGAGGGTTAATGGGCAACTTATGGAGATCGTGTTCTGTACATCAACCCTCCATTACAGCCCCTCCCAAGGAAAATCCTATTTGGAGACATATTCATGGCGAGAGTGTATCACCAAGGGCAACCGGAACAAAACAGCCACCATGTTTCAAAATGCAACAATGTTGTAAAGTGTCGCATGTGTATGCAAAAGGGAAGTGTCCGAATGCTACCCATCACCAGACAACAGATCACCAGGCAACCGATCAAGAGAATCAGCGTTCAGGCACCAATAGTCTCACGCAAGGAGCTATGTATAGCGATAAAGCTCGAAAGCAAACGAGTCTACAAGATTTCCTTGCTGCAGCAAGGGCCACTCGCACAACACCATCGACAAGTAGCACATCCAATCAGTCGCAAGGTAGTCAGGATGAGACGGCTCATGTATACAGCGAAGGAAATGTCACCTCCACTGAGTATGACGCCAAGACTAGTGCGACGAAAGAAAAAGAAACACATAAATCAAAGAACATTAGCAGGTTCTCACTCGACAGCGCTTTGAACTCCGAGGTAAGTGATTGCGGAAGCGACGCCGAAAGCTCGGAATCCACGCTCTCAGCAGAAACACTGCCAAAAGCAGCAAGAGAGAAGAGAAAGGCAGCAAAGAGAAAAGAAAGGAATCGAATAAAAAGAAGTGAGTTGAAACTCAATCATATGAAGAAAAGGATGATACGTTCCTAATTATTTATGATGAAGTCTAATATACATTTTATATCTCTTAATGTAAGGGGTTTGAGTAATAAATTGAAAAGAGATAAGATATTTCTGTGGTTGAAACATCAAAAATGTGATATCGCATTTATACAGGAAACTTTTGTGAAGCGTGACATTGAAAATGATATAAACAGTGAATGGTCTGGACATTGTTTTTTTTATCACGGGACCAACCACTCAAAAGGTGTAGCAATTTTGATTCGCAGTGGTCTTCCATTAGATATAATCAATGTTCATTTTAAAGGAGATGGAAGAGCAATAATTGTAGAATTCACAAGTAATTGCAAAAAATATTTTTGTGTAAATGTATGCACCAGCGAAAGGTACAGAAAAGGAAACATTCTATAAATCTCTTGATAAGTGGATAACACTCCATAAGCCCGATAATAGTATTATAATTGCAGGTGGTGACTGGAATTGTGTCGAGAACAGAACACTGGATACTTATGGAATAGCTCATGTATATTTGCCCAAAAAGTATTTTAAAGCTTTCCAAACGAGAAATAAGCTTTTAGATACATGTATATGGAGGAGTTTTTTTCCAGACAGAAAACAATTTACATGGCGCCAGTTATCATTAAAATTATATTCTCGGCTGGACTATTGGTTGATAACAAAAGAATTTAAAGGTTCAGTTTATTCAACAGATATTCGCCCAGCTTTAAAATGTGACCACAATGCGATATCTCTGAAAATCAAAATATCCCAAGAGAAAAGGGGTAATGGTTATTGGAAGATAAATAATTTTCTGTTAGATGATGATATTTATGTACAAAATACAAAAGATTTGATACGAAAGATTAAGACTGAAACAAGTAATATGAGCAAACAACAACAGTGGGAGGTTTGTAAATTTAAATTAAAAGAATATAGTATGAGTTATGCAAAAATAAAACGGTTGAGAATGAAACAGTATTATGAAAAAATTGAAAAGGAATTAAGACAATTGTGTGCAGTATGTGATGAACATTTAAATATTGATATGGAAAAAATAGATAACCTAAAACGAGAAATAGATAAATGGTATACTATAAAATGTAAAGGTGCTTTTGTCAGATCAAGAGAAAAATGGCTAGAACAAGGTGAAAAGTGTACAAAATATTTTTTACAACTCGAGAAACAAAGAGGAAAAAAGAAAGAGTTACATTATGTAGAGAAAGATGGTAAAAGAATTGTGAACAGTGAAGATATTTTAAAAGAAATACAACAGTTTTATATGAAGATGTACAGTAAGACAGAAGATTATGGAACAAATTTCAATGATTATTTCAGAAATGTAAACATAAAGTGTTTGACAGAAGAGGAAGCCGACAGCTGTGAAGGTCTGTTAACAGAGACGGAATGCTGGAAAGCTTGTATATGCTCTCAACTCGTATATGTAGGCACAGCTGTCTCAATGCCTACTTATATATGCAAGGCTTTACACAGAACTATGTATTCATTTATATGGAATTCTAAACGTGAAAAGGTCAAACGGAATGTCTGTATCAAGCCAGAAAGAGAAGGAGGACTTGGTATGGTTGATTTATATGTAAAAGCTAATTCACTGAGATTATCTTGGATTTATAAGTTTTTTAATGCAGATGATGCAATGTGGAAGACATTATTTTCATTTTGGACTGAAACAGTTGGTGGAATGCCGTTATGTTTACAGTATAATTGTCATATTAAAGACATGAAAGAGTTGTGCAAAAAGAGAAATCTTCCAACGTTTTATAAAGATTATTTTGTTATGCACATGGTCAGAAATTCGTTATGTAAGTAAATTTGATGTAAAAAATATTCCCAATGAAATACTTTCCAGTCGTGGATAAAAGAAGGAATTTTCAAGGTTAAACATGTGGTACATAAAGGTACATGGAGAGATAACTCTTCATTTAATAAGCACTTTGATGTTAAGAATCTATTGTTTTTATTTAAAATGGCAAAATTAAAAAGAGCATTCACAAAATATTGGTCACAAAATTTAATTTCAAACAAAACTTCAAATCTCAATGAATCAAACTACATTGAGACAGCTTTAGATGTTATAAAAGTTGAATGTACAAAAGCGAGAAATTACTATAATTTAATGCTAGAAAAGAAAAAAGAAAAAGTGTTTTCTATTTTTGGCAAAATTTTCTAGGCCTATCAGAAACATTTGTTTGGAAAGATATATTTCAGTTCAAATTTAATAAGATAAGAGACAATAATATCAAACAATATAATTTCAAATTACTTCATTGGGTTTTGCCCTCTAAAGATAACCTCTTTGTATGGAAAATTGTACCGTCTAACGAATGTAAACTTTGTCACGAAAAGGAAACTATTGATCATTTTTTGTTTCATTGTAAAAATGTCAGAGTTTTCTGGAAAATCATTTCAAGAATTATATATTTTATTTTTAAAATAGAAATTGAAGTGGATAAGAAAATGTTATTGATTGGATATAAAATAGATAGCAGAAAATTTGTTTTACTTAATTTCATGATAAATTATGCACAAATTGTAATATACAAAGATTACGTAAAGCAAAACTTTGGAGAAGTGCAAACCAATCCAAAGCGTTAATAAATCATTTTACTTCGTCATTGAAATCATATTTGAAATATTAAAAAAATATAAAATACTTCGACAAAAAAGAAGTTAAGAAAGTAATAGACATGTTATAAGGATCCTTTTTAATAATTATATTGATCTTGTATATAATTCATGTATTTTGTTTTATTTGCATTGTAAATACATGTATACGTACATGTGTATTGTTAAATGGAAAATAAAGTCCCTCTGAAGAGGTAAAGAGAAAAAAAATAGAGTATCAATAACAAGTTAATATGTGAACGGGTCTATTATGGATGCTTTTTCCCCACTGGGAATTCACCATTACAAACCAAGTTTCATGGAATTTGCATACATGTATATAATTTTGACATAAGAGTAATCATGAAAAAATATGTATCTTCTAAAAATTCAACCTGACTCAACTGACCTTTCACATATTGCCTCAGAGGAGACATCAATCCTCTACAATCTTTGCTACTCAGTGACAAATTTATCTAAGTTTAATGGACTTCAGGATAATAATTTTGAAATTTCGAAGAAAAAACTCAACCTTGTATCATAACTGACTTCACTTGACCTTTGACTGATAACTTTTGACCTGAAAGTTATTCCATATCATATTAGATACTCTATTACACCAGTGTAAACGTTTTTTATGGAAAACTTTAGCGTATATGTTGATGCCACCTGATGGACACCTATGTTTTACTCCTTCTATATATGCAAGCAAGATACAAAATTAACATATCAAAGAGTATTAAATATAAGAACTTTAAACAGCTGAATATTCTACTGAAATCTTATGCAACTTACACTGAAGAGAAACCTGCCATACAGATGGTTGAGGTAGGGTTCGTCTGGTTTTAATTCCAAAGCTCTCTCCATGTGTTGCTAAAGAAATACAGACAAAAACTTATGATACATTATATACCACCAAGGAACTACATCTTGTTGTGTATATACCAGCTGCATATCTCAACATTCGAAATGTCAATTTTACAAGAACATAGTTCATCAATATTGACTGACACACAAAACATCTTCACTGATGTAGATGTTTGTGTCACCACAATGACATGCAATTATGGTAAGAAAGTAACGTTTGCAATAAACCTTTCCTGAGCAGAAAATGGCTTGGAACATCCTCACAATATAAGAAGCAGAAAGAGCTACAAAGATGAATAGTTCGAAGAAAGGTAGAAGAGGCAGTAGATGCCAATAAATGCGGAACCAAAGAATGTGTACATCATCAGAAAGAAGGAGATAGGCCACAAAAATTAAGATAAAATGAAAGGGAGGTGTCAAGAAAAGACTACAAAGAAGAAATAGATTATAAGCACATGATGGCACTAATATAACTTGTAGGAGGTTGAAAATACCTATGATAAAACAAAAGAAGGAAAATAATCTATTGCATGTAGCTCACTCCATTACTTGAACTTGAACTTGAACTTGAAATTTATTTAACCGATAACAATAAAAAACATGAAACAAGAGGTATACAAATATAGATACAACCAAGTTAAGGATAAACGGAACCAGAAAATAGCGTGAATGCTAATCGAGTCTGGTACCTTTAAACATTGGAAAACATTGTTTGGTAATAGGATAAACAACAAAGTCTGTAATGGTAAAGACGAAGAGGATTATAAACAAAATTATTGCACTGATTTCATTTCTTTCCTACCTTGTATTCATTTCCCAGTGTAGCTGCTTCAGAGAATGATACCCAGTCGGTGATGATACCTTGAGTGATTGCATAGTATTTATGACTATCGGAACTTGCCTCATTCAGGTCTATTGCACACTTGGCATTGTCCCTTCCTGTTACAAGGACATAGAGAGAATTAGGAGTCACACGCAATTCAAGATGATCTCGATGAGAATACATGTAGTGGATGAAGAAACAAGGTGATGAGAAATGATGGTGAAGAAGGAGATGATGATGATGACGATGATGATTATGGTGAAGAAGGAGTTGATGATGATGGTGATGATGATGATGGTGATGATGATGATAATCCATGATGATGATGATGATAATTAATAACAAAGATCATGATTACCATGATGTCAATAATATATGATGGTGATGGTGATGCTGATGATGATGATGATGATTATGATTTTGGTGAAGATTGAAGGAGTTGATGATGATGGTGATGATGATGACAATCCATGATGATAATGATGATGATAATAATAACAAAGATCATGATTACCATGATGTCAATAATATATGATGGTGATGCTGATGCTGATAATGATGATGATTGTGATTTTGGTGAAGATTGAAGGAGGAGTTGATGATGAAGAAGGAGGTGATGATGAAGAAGGAGGTGATGATGATGATAATCCATGATGATAATGATGATGATAATAACAAAGATCATCACTACCATGATGTCAATAATATACGATGGTGATGCTGATGCTGATAATGATGATGATGATTATGATTTTGGTGAAGATTGAAGGAGTTGATGATGATGATGGTGATGATGATGATAATCCATGATGATAATGATGATGATAATAATAACAAAGATCATCACTACCATGATGTCAATACTATTATGATGATGATAAACATAACGAAAAAGTTTTTTATATTACATTAGATTCTTAATACAGTCAAACCTGTCTATTAAGGCCACCCAAGGGAAACAGAAAAAGTGACCACTATAGACAGGTGACCGCTATAGACAGGTGGCCACTAAGACAGGTTTGACTGTATTTCTTACATGTACTACTACCTGAAAAAAATTGCATCCATTTGCATCCTCTCATCAACAAATTAATCATGACTTTACAATAATAGTCATTTAAAGGACAATTAACCCCACATGATATTCTAGATGCGGTATTGTCTGCTACGTCTTTCCATGGAGGCTGCCATTTTGTGCATGACACGGATCATTAGGTACCATATGCATTGATAATAGCCTACCTTTACAACAGATACGTCGCTTTGTTCTGATTTTATTACGATTGTTATTGGCCATGGGCCTAGATAATTGACGACCCATGAGTTCTAATAGCCATCCTGTAATGCAGATTCCTCGCTTTGTTTTGGTATTGTTACGATTGTCTCCGTCCTTGACGTCAATTCTCCGTCTCCACGTACAGAAAGTATATTTTTATGAACAAATTAAAGGGAAAGTAACCTCAGCGTATGAATTAGCTTATTTTGAATGGTGTAGTATATGCCTCTTATTTGATACATGCAATTTCATGTAAAAACACAGGATATAGATATAAATCACTATTTTCCAGCCAAGTTATCGTCTGCTAGCAATAATAAGGGGGCTGCCATTACTTTATGTGTACACGAACATATTTTTCATCCCAAGTAAAATTTCCTTCATCGTTAACTTGTAATTGATTTTTAGAGGACAAATATATATTAGATAAAGTCACATATTCTGAAATGTAAGTTTAGTTTTATATATTTTTTAAAAGGTCTTAATTTGTTCATAAAAAATATACTTCATAAAAAATATACGTCAAGGACGGAGAATTGACGTCAAGGACGGAGACAATCGTAACAATACCAAAACAAAGCGAGGAATCTGCTTTACAGGATGGCTATTAGAACTCATGGGTCGTCAATTATCTAGGCCCATGGCCAATAACAATCGTAATACAATCAGAACAAAGCGACGTATCTGTTGTAAAGGTAGGCTATTATCAATGCATATGGTACCTAATGATCCGTGTCATGCACAAAATGGCAGCCTCCATGGAAAGACGTAGCAGACAATAGGTGCATCTAGAATATCACGTGGGGTTACTTGTCCTTTAAGACCTTTTAAAAAATATATAAAACTAAACTTACATTTCAGAATATGTGACTATATCTAATATATATTTGTCCTCTAAAAATCAATTACAAGTTAACGATGAAGGAAATATTACTTGGGATGAAAAATATTTTCGTGTACACATAAAGTAATGGCAGCCCCCTTATTATTGCTAGCAGACAATAACTTGGCTGGAAAATAGTGATTTATATCTATATCCTGTGTTTTTACATGAAATTGCATGTATCAAATAAGAGGCATATACTACACCATTCAAAATAAGCTAATTCATACGCTGAGGTTAATTTCCCTTTAACAATATTCTTCATCTTACATGTATACAGAAATGTCTGTATCCTCCCTTCAAAGTCAAGATAGATAAAATAGACCTGTTCAAAGTTAGCACATGGTACAATTGACCCCAATTATACACAGAGATCACAGACCTTACACATTTTAGAATAATCACTCCCAACGTGATGGAAGTGCCGCAAAATAGCTCATGTTAATTCAGAATACAACAATTGCCATTGTGCATTGCAGCTGAAATTCCAGAACACCTTTTTAATCCAGTCATGAATAATTAATGACACTAGACAGCAAAAGGTTGGCAGGAATGACAGCTGCAATGCACAATGGCAGTTGTTGCGTTCTGAAATAATAGACCTGTTTACTAAGTGATTCAAATTTATGGATGTATCTTTCCTGGGGACCTAGTAATGAGGTATTCCATTAACCTGTTATTAATGAATGAACTACAATACTTGGAATCCAGTTTGCATACATTACTTGTTGCTATGGCGGGCAAGCCTCTGGAAAGCTTTCAGGTTGTCAAGAACAACCTTTGTTTCAAAAGTATGCATAAAATTCTAACACTTAGTAAACAGGTCTATTCACTATGAACATGGTGAACAAAGAAGCGGACAAAATATACAGCTCCTCATTGTACCCTCCACAATTGCTCTGGTAGACAAAAGAACATCCCTTCATTGCTATTATGTAAAATAAGTAGAACAAGTGTCGCATGCATATTCACCTGTTCTACTTATTTTACATAATAGCAATGAAGGGATGTTCTTTTGTCTACCAGAGCAATTGTGGAGGGTACAATGAGGAGCTGTATATTTTGTCCGCTCTCTTTGTCATCGTGTTCATTTTGTGGCCTTGATTTTTCAAAAAGTGAAAAATTTATTTAAATATTCAGACTCGGAGCAATTCAGAGAAATGTCATGAAACTTGCTCCCAATAAATTTTACATCATTCAACTTTACAATGTAAAAACCTCAGTCTGATACATTGTATAATTTTTTAGTTCTTAATGATAAAAAGTGTCCACTGTTTTTTTAACACCGAGTACAAAATGGCTTGTAAGCCCCCTAAATTAATTGTCTGATTTATCAGAACCAATGTTTTTACTAAATGTTTTAAAAAAAACTAGCACTTGACAGCTTGGATTGTTAATGCAATCATATCAGACTGAGGTGTGCACAATGTAAAGTTGAAGGATTTCCAATTTATGAAATAAGATTTATTACATTTCTTTGAATATTATTCTGAAATTCCAGAGCACCTCTTTTTAACCCAGAGTCATGAATCTTTAATGACAATAACAGACTGAGCAATGAACAGTGGTTTTGTAATGTTGAGGTAATTACTGATACACAAAGATTTTTAAAAGGTAAAACTAATTGAAAAGATTATTTGAAGAAATAACATAAATTTACCCCACATAAATTTGACATCCTTCAGCTTTACAATGTGCAAACCTTAGTAAGAAACGAGATATATTTTTAAGTTACTATCAAAAGTGTCATATGTTATTTTACACTCGGCATTTGTTCTAATATGAGAGTACAATGCGCATAAGAGAGGAGATAAATATTATTACACCATGCTACATCAAAGATGAGGTTGTTATCCTAAATTTCTATAACTCCCTCAAACATTCAAAAGCTTTTCAAAAGATACCTTTAACAATCACTCTATATTTCCTTGCTGTTGGGACACTTGCAAAAAATGTTTAAAAAATAAAATGTACATGTGCTTTCAGGCTCAGCTTAAAAATAAGCATACTTGAATCTCACCTTCATATACCAGTCTTTTTCTCTCTTCATCATCACCTTGGATTCTACAAACCTCAGAGACTAAGATCTTGGCTCGTGTTAACCGCCACATGAATTCTGACTGCGATAGATACTGAGGAAAGAAATGGTAAAACAATATCACAAAGTTAATTTCATTCATCTCAATATAGATTAAGATGCCAATGATTTAGAAATCACGAACAGATTGAATACAAATGTCAGGGAGATATTGCATTTTGAACACTTCTAAACACCTCTACAATTTACAAAAAGTCTTCTGAAAAACTCACAAAAATAATAACCTTATCAAGTCCTTCAGATATTACCACTTTAAGTTAGAAGACCATCTAATTCATTGACATAATGGTTGTTAGACTAACCATAGCTATTGTGTTTAACCCGTAAAGCCCCCCCCCCCCCAAAAAAAAAAAAAAAAAAAAAACAGACCCCTGAAGCAGGTTTATGTCTCCCTATCTAGCACATGATACAAATTTTTATTCAGAAGGAAGGAGTTATCACTGTACATCACAAAGTATACAAAAATACCAATTTTTTTCATTGAGTAGGGGTGCCAGATCCCCTGAAAAAACAATGCTCTTTCATCAAACTCTGCCCCTATAAATACACTTTGGGGAAAGAAAAGCATTTGGTGTATAAAAGCAAAGAGCATTTGTTACCTTCCAGCTTTCAAAACTCAAAAGTGCTTAATTCAATTCAGTTCATACTGTGATCTTGAGTATTTTCAAAATTACACGGTAGCTAAAACAAATGTTCAGGATTATCTAACAACAGCGAACACCTACTGAACATCTTTACCTGTTTGACAAGACAAAATATAGGATAGATACATGTATTAGGCTAATCTCTTTGAATACATCAAGACTATTTTAAGGGTAAAGTGCTGTCTGACACCACTTCCCATTGGAAAATTTTGTACTTACTGTATATTTTGGTGACTTACAGCCATCTTCCTCCTATAAACATATCTTGGTCCAAGGGGTTTATGGGGAACAAATTAACTCAAAGTTTTACAGGCATCTGACAAACCCCTTCCCGAAAAAAATTTCTTTTGGTCTGGTTTTGTTTATGTAATGTACAGTCATGCTCTTTCCTTATGACAGTTTGGTGCAATGGCTTGATTAGGTGTAATCGACCCAAGTTGGGGGTCTTTTTCAGGGGCACTGGGAGCTAAACCTGACGGGTACTGTTAGGCTGACAACCACTTTTTCAGTGACTTGGATGGTCAAAGTAACTTTAAGGGGTCACATTCACATCTTAATGTATGTGCTTGATGGGATGACTATTGTGGGATAGGCACCATGACTATAAACAAAAAGGCCGCAATCACAGTCACATACAAATTGTTGAAGAACATTTGAACCACTGTTTAGTTTCTTGGATACTCTTGTTCAAGTTTAATGTAAGCTTCTTTTTTTATATTTTCTTTTTTCCCCTTTCATTACCCCATTAAGCCTAATTCTACAGAAAAAAAGGCCACGATACCAATATCAAATCAAAATCAACCAGTTAGGTGCTTGGCAAAGAAATAACACAACAGGTACTGGTTGACTAGGAGGTGGAAGGGTTACATTGTTCTTAAAGAGAAGGTTGAGTTCTGGGAAAAATGAAAAATAATTTCTGAGCTTTCTCATTCCTTTTATGACATTTAGGAAGAACATCATAGTAAGAAATTTGCCCTGAAAAGGATTGCTCTTCGAAATATGACCAGAAATAGCTGAAGCGTTCGGGCCAAACATTCATGCCATACATGTACAGTCCAATACATCCATTTCTGTGTGTAGTGCATGTGTTTTGCAGCAAGATTGGGTCAATTTCTTATCACTTTGATAATTTTAAAACCTCACAGTATTACACCAATTTTCTTCTGTAGACATGATCAACCTTTCCCAATTGCTTTGAGACAGTTTCTTTCACAAAAGATTCACATGACCAGAACTCAACTTTATCTTTAAGTAGTGAAAAAAAGATGTACAAAGAATGCCGTTAATCAGTGACTTCCTTTAAGGTCATTCTTACACTCAACTGACTTCCTGTCTGAGGTAGAAAACAAAACTTTGGTCCCACACACCTCCATCACTAGCTAACAAAGACGGTATGTATGCAAAATTACAAATGAATTCAAGCTATATTTTCCTTACGTCTATATAAAGTACTACATAATGTACAAAGTAAAATTTTGCACAATTATTTCAAGTAGCAGGGGTTCCATTTAAGGAAAGCAACTAAGTTGCCTGGAATACCGATCAGAGGAGAAATCTGTCTGAAGATTGGTTTAAATCATTTTTGCAAACCTGAGACTCTTTTGCCAGCATTCTCCGGAGAGCCTCTTGGTGATCGGACTGAGTACCATCAAAGAGTTTGTCTATCTCTTCAAGGAATACTTTCAGCTCTTCAGAACTCGCTGCTATACTCTGGAACTGCTCCTCAGGGGCGTCTTTGTAAAGGAGTGGATATTCTGGTGTGGTGAATCTGTGTACCAGATAACAAAATACATTATGTTCAACATGAATTTAAGACAGTTGTATCACATGAAAAATATTCAGGTTCAAAACTGCTAGCTAAAAAAGCTCTTGTGTATCTTACAACCCTTTCTACCACTAATAAATGCATCATTAATACAATAAACTTCCGTTTGTAATTTTAAAAAAAAAATTGAGCAACTCGACTCTTCAAGATATTAATATCTATATATGAGACTCTATATGAGACTTTACTTTTGTCTTTGAATATTAGTTTTCATCTTCTGTGAGCAATCCATGTGCATGTAACCAAATTTCAACATTTTTTCTTACAAACCTTGTCACTAAGTAGTTCAAACTATCTTTCAATTTAATAAAGGTAAAGACTTATGTAGGTAGCCTACAACAGAAATTAAAATCCATGATACTTAATTCACTTAATTATTCATTACAATTTACTATCTCATCCTGAACCCTTCCTTTCTCAATCATTTCACAATCATACTGCCAAAATATTAGCATCAAAATAAGTTGAAATCTTGCTTCTTGAGTTGAATGGAGCACTCAGCCACAAAACTTCACTCACATTTATTAATTCTTCACATCATCCTCCTCCTTATCATCGTCATCATTTCCCATATCATCATCAGCATCGTCGTCATCATCACCACTATCATCATCGTCACTATCACTAAGTTAGTAATTATGATCATCAGTTAGAATTAGACCTACTATAATATGGTCCCTTTTCTTTTTACCCTTCATAAGCCTCTTCAAAGTCTAGATCTTCATCATCATCGCTTGTGCTTGGATGCAATGATATGATCTCTGATCCACTCCTCTTCATACCACTACCCCGACTGCGAGGCCTAGTATCTCCCGGTGTTCTTGGTCGCCCTCGCCTCCTGGCTTCTCCATCCACCTCGTCTGCGGGCAACGGGAGAGCTGCCCGAATCTCCCGCCACTCCCTCCGGAGCTCCTTGATAGCGACAGTGAGCTGCTGCACCTCATTTGCACGACTGCGGTTTACCAAGTGACTGATGATAATTGATCCACTTGCTCCCACAAGAACGCCCAGCCCAAAGTCCTTCCAGGGCAGTAGACCTTTCAACATTGTAAAATCAAAATATGTCTATGATATTTTACAAATAAAAGGGAGAAAAAATAGATTTATCCCCCTACTTCGGTGGGTCACAGTTCATATTTTCCGCAGTTATGTATGGAGTGCCGCAGTTATGTACGGAGTGCCGCATCTACATACGGGTCAATATAATGTATGGTAAAATGTATTGGAGGGGAAAGTGTGATTTCAAAATATTATTTCTAAAATGTGAAGGAAAGTTTCTCGGGGTCCTACTCATCTTTCTCATTACTTTCTTTCTATATTTCTTTGGTATTAATTAGAGCTGCATGCTGTGAGAAAATGACAACCTAAGTTAGGCCCTAAATCCGAAATTTATTATGAAGAATCGCTATCAAGCTTTCATCAAATTTCAATATTCAGTCAAATTGTTTAATTTTTGTCTCGCCCACCGGAGGTGAAGGCGAGACTAAGGGATCCAAATGGCGTCCGTCCGTCGTCCGTCCGTCCGTCACAAATGTTATGACAAATAACTTTGCAACCGTCATTCACTTTTCAAACAAACTTAAGTTGTAGATGCACTAAGGGGGCCTGCATGTTACGGTGCCATTGGAGGTCACATGATAACGTCAAAGGTCATTTGAGGTCAAACGTTAAAGTTTACCTGCAAGACTCTCTTATGACAGATAACTTTTCGACCAAACTTGGGTTGTAGAAGCACTTGGGGGACCTGCATGTTATGCTGCCATCAGAGGTCACATGGTAAGGTCAAAGGACATTTCAGGTC